>CAKAOI010026754.1:0-18816 GCA_916701655.1 Sebastiscus albofasciatus
GCCAGCATTAATATTGCCTGGCAACATGTTGTGGCTGAAAGGGCCTATTGTGACAAGACGTGACAGTTGCTTGAGCAGACTATTGTGTGCATTGCAATCAATCTTTGCAAACAGTTACTGTTTCCAACTGTACTTTTTATTGAATGGGTGTTTTTTTGTTATGTACAGTAGGAAGGTACAGTTCTTTTCTGTGAAGGCCCTAACCTGTTTTGTTTTGACTGCTAGCTGTACAACAGGTTGCCCTTTGGGGATAATAAAGATTTATGACCTGAACCGTCCTTAAATACTTTTAAAGATCCACTTCCTCAAGTAGACCTTTCATCATTTCTTCCGTCCACTACTGCTCCCTCTTGCTCCCCGTTTATTCTTCTCCCCTCCACAGTGCATGACAAACAGGAGAAAAATGACTCAATGGAAGAACCACAGTGAAACCTCCCCGGACAACACAACAATCTTCAAAGCGACTGAAGGGAAAATACAGGAGGTCTCTCAAGTAAACACAAAAAGGCTCCCATAGTCCCCATTTGGTTTCAGTTGTATGCACAGTGTACAGTACGTGTTTCGATGGCTTTTTGTGGTGTGTGTGTGTGTGTGTGTGTGTGTGCCTGCGTATTGTGTACAGTATAATGGATGACATGGAAACATTCTCAAATCCTACAAACATTTGGTTGTTGTGGCAGTTTATTACCGTTTGAAGTTGGCAGTTAATGATTTATGCATAAAAATATTCAAACAAATTTGTTTTGTTTAGGAAAAATTGTCTTTCAAACTCAAACTACACCCTGTTAAAAAAACTGTTTGTTGGTTCAACAGTCAACGAGGGCTTAGCAGTTTGTAAGAAGTTTCATCATGAGTGGGTTTACATGAATATTTACATTCCCGTATAATGTGTGACATCTGAATATTCTCTTTAAGAGGAAGTGATATGGAAAACAAGAGTTATCTGGGAAGGACTGGAAAACAGAGAGAACATAAACGGAGGTTACGATCCTCCCCCTAATGTACTATGGCTGGTTATCAGCACAATCATCTCCATGACAACGAAGCAAGCTACAGGTTAGCAATACTGATGAACAATAGCACAACTTGAGTCTCATTTCTGTAACGTTGGCCCTCCTTTCTACGGGAGATCTGAGACCTGAAATCACTACAATTAAGTCCGACGGGGAAAAACTACGAGCGGTCAGACGATGAGACGGGTTGTAAACAAACCAACAGTTTTGGTTATCTAAAAAAAACCCTCTTTATTTGGAGGTAAAACCGCAAGTAAGCACACTCTAAATGTTGGTCTGTAAACTGTGATGAATGTTTACAATGCACTGTTTTGTATTATTATTATCATTTAGCTGTTCATCATTGGCTAACCTATCGTATGTATCACTTTTTCTTGCCCCTCTGATTTCTTGTTTACCTTTGACCTGCCATGCTCGGCTCTATTTGTGCGCACAGTTTTCCTGAGAAATTAGAAACTTTTTGAGTGCCCTAACTTTCTGGTTCTATCTCTAAATAAAGTGGTTTAGATAGATTATTGGCTTGTTGAAAATCTGTCTGATTGTCTGAACACTCTTGTTTCTTGCCCTGTCTGATTTGTTTTGGCGATGTCATCATGTTGCCAGATCTCTGCAATTAAGTACTAGAGATGTACGGATTCTGATACCGGATCACATATCGGGCTAATACTGACTCAAATAGCTGGATCGGATATCTGTGACAATGGGGCCGATCTACTAAACTCAATTCTATGTTTATATACTATGTACATTATATACTGGAATATTAATTCCTGTTTAAGTTTACATTTTTAAGTTACAAAGTTAGAAAAGCAATATTTAAGTCAAGCCTGATGTTGCCTTACACATTAAAGAACGATCCCAGTCACTTCCACACAGTGAGACATACAGCCTATTAATTAAACCCTGGTATCGGATCGGTACTCGGTATCGGCCGATACCCAAAACCCAGGTATCGCTATCGGGACTGAAAAAGTTGGATCGGTGCATCCCTAGTGAGTACAATGCTGTTCCAATCAATCAAAACTAACACCAAACCTACAAAAACATGCAAAAGTATGAGAATACCATCTCTAAAGGTAGTAAAGATGGAATATAGAGATTAGCTCATATTGCAACTATTAGTACTTCTTAAAATAACTGAGCTGGGATATACTGTACAGTATGTAGCACCAACATCATCTGTTTACAGTTTAATCCTGTTCTGTCTCTTGTCTGTTTCATCCATACAGTGGAAACCGGGTCATCCCCCAGTCTGCAACACTAAACCCACTCACTCCTCCGTATAATGCACCTTAACCTCTCCCCTCTCACACACAAGGTCAATTTCACGCTGCTTTCAAAGCCATAAAGTCGCACTGCGCGAGTCATGCTTTGGGCGCCGGGCGACTGAGGAATGTGTGCAGCACAGATACACGCACACGCACACGCACACGCACACACACACACAGTCACAAAAACACACACACCATGCGTGGGCAGAGAGCTGCACACACTTTGTTTGACTTTTTGTTTTTCGGCAAAGACCCTCTGCCCATCTCTTGTTCTCTCTGTTATTCTTCTTGTTCCCATCCTTTCTGTCTCTATGTTTTCTCACTGTCTCTCTCGCTTTCTCTGTCTCTCTCTCTCTCTCTCTAACAGACACAAGCGCTTGCATGCTGTGTTGTTGGTCTGAGTGGAGAAAGGGGGCCTGACCCCGAGAAAAGAGGAGGGGTGGAGAGACTTTTGACGCCAGGAGTCCAGACCGCAGCTAATGGAGAACAGGTGTGGCAGAGAGAGGGAGAGGAAAAGAGAGAAAGATGAGGAGGAGAGGAGAGGAGAGGAGAGGAGAGGAGAGGAATGGAGAGGAAAGGAGAGGAGAAGAGAGGAGAGGAGAGGAGAGGATAGCAGAGGAGAGGAGAGCAGAAAAGGAGTAAAAGAGTTGAGGAAGGCAACACGGAGATGGAAGCCCTTCCAGTTGGAGGTTGAAATCAAAGATGGTGTATTATACAGTATACTGTCAGGTCTGCGTGTCCGTACATTCAGTACATAGAGTGTCTCAGACTCACCGTGTGTGTGAGAGTAGCTGTAGAGACTCTGACTGGGAGGAGTGCTGCTGAAGTTGGAGTATCCCAGTATTCCCGTCTGTCCTGGAGAATGACTCAGGCCGTCTTCTGTTTTAATGTCTAAGTATGGAGAGATGCCATCAGGATGAATTTGTTTGGATTCACGAAAAACATGCACAGTTATAGCCATTTTAACAAAGGAGAAATATTTGTAAATCATTTAGATTTTGTATTAACTACTGTTAACTAACTCTGTATTTCCACTGAGGATCGATTAAGAATGTATAACAGTCTATCTCTGTAACACGATGTGCTTGTTTCTTGCATACATTACAAAACTGTCTTGTTCCCCCTCGTGTCCCCCTCTGTCTTCCATTTTTTGTTCCATTGTGTTGTAATGAGACTGAATTAGTTTCCAGTTGAATGTTGATGTTGGCCAATGTGCTGAATTGTTTTTGTGTCTTGTTGTTTCCACGAAATAAAGAAGGAAGATGAGCACTTTAGAGAAATAGACAGAGCTGCACTAACTTGCAGAATCTGATGTAAATAATATGAGTTTTTAGCCGTACCGGTTCGCTTTGCCGTCACATTCCAAACATGTTTTGCTTTTGAGATGATTATCAAAACAACGCATGCATTTATGTGACTGTGTTATTGTTTGTACTCACTGTAAGAGGGCACGCTGTAGCCCTGTGTGTGGTGGGTGTATGGTGCGTACGGCCCGGCAGGCTGGAGGGCCGGGCTGTACTGAGTCTGTCCATACGCAGCCATGACACCTCTACCCGTCAGCTGATCTTAAAGAAGGAAGAAATAAAGAGGAAACTTTTATTGACAAGTTCTCTTTCTCGTCATCTGTTACAATAGAACATCTCTCTTTTGGTCAGTGTCAGGAAGAACATGTTAAACATACAAACACTTTCTTTTAATGCCACAAACAGAACAAACTGAACTCTGCTGGGATGCACACAGTGGTAAAATCTTTTTTTATGACTTCTAGCATGAAACAGTTACCACATAAACCTAAATTGGACATAATTAAAGGAAAATGAAAACCTTACAGTTCTTGGTCAAATAAACTTAAGTAAGTTCATAATCAACATCACACAGTTTAAGGTTGAATCACAATGATGTGTCAGTTTCCTTGTGATGCCACATTTTAGCTTTTACTCCAACAGTTAACACAAAGACATGCAGTGAAATGCATGACAAAGAAGTAATGCAATTCCACTTTCAATTTCAGTGACAAAATGTCATGAAGAACTCACCCGCAGTAGGTACGATGAGTTAGAAATCGATGATGAGAAGCCCTGTGAATGAGGCAAGAACGGGCACCGTCGTCAGAAAATTCACAGTGAAACCAGTTAGGAAATGAACAATGACATTTAAATTGTTGTAATTAAGTGCTTCGTACATATTAGCACAACATTAAAAGGAACCTATTATGCTTTTGGACTTTTTCCTTTCTCCTTTTCCTGTAATGTGTTATATAATTTTTTGTGCATGTAAAAGGTCTACAAAGTCCACGGCAAAGGGAGAAACACTGCTCCTGAACTGCCTGAAATGCCTCGCTTGAAGTCCCGCCTTTTCTAGCGTAACGTGGTGATGTCACCAAGTAACACAATACTTGCCTATAGCAGCTAGTTTGGCACGCCCTCGAATAAAGCTAGAGCTGGAGCGGAGTTTGGTTCAATTAACCAATCACAGCAGAGTGGACCAGCTGACCAATCAGAGCAGACTGGGCTTTTTCGGGGGGTAGAGCCGATAAAGAAAAATAAAGCAAGGTTTTTTGAACATTAAAGCCTTAAAAAACATGAAAATAAGCATAATAGCTCATGACATTTAATCAACATCAGCATTATTTCCTAATAATCTTTGTACAGTTCCAGAGACATTGTGTAATTCAGGAGACCCTCCAACTCCAACAAAAATGTGATAAGATTTTTCCAAAAAAATGAATGCAGCTTTTGATTAAAATCATTGGTTGCCCTCACAAAAAATAATCTCCTCGCTCCAAAAAAATAGTGTGTGCAGTCCTGATGACCAGTTTTATCATTATACAGTTTTGTTTTTTTTAAGAGTTTATAATCTGTTTATTGACTCCAGCGAGCAGCCACTTTGCATTTAAAGCATTTCACTTCTTTTTCTTTGTAGTTCTGCCCTCTCACCTGGCTCTGTAGAGAGAGCTTTATCCTCTTTATCCCGTCTCACTGCTGTTAGTCAGGTTCCTCTCGAGCCGTCAACTCTCCTGTGGAAACAATAGCAAGCACACACACCATCAGGACACAGGTATGCAGGTGACTGACACATGGCGACGTGCCTCGGGCCGCGTTGCAGCAGGACAAGGAGGAGGGGAAGCAAGCTTTTTTTCTCCATTGCACACAGTTCAAGAGGTGAATAGTTTTAAGGAGAAAGAGAACACAATGAATGCGGCATTGATGTGAAGAGTGTGGTGATTAGAGACTCTGACAGTCAAATGACGAGTTACAGTTAACCTGACAGGTAACATTGTGTCTAGGGAAAATGTTAGAAAAATGCTCCACTAATGCTGACTCACTCTGCTGTTTGGCAACGGCGCTGTGCACACTGTGTGTAGCTATTAAGGGGAAATAAACCAGGAAAGAAAGACCGGAGCAGGGCTGCGGTCCAAAATAAAAAAAAGAGCAGTGAGTTTACTCAATATTCTCAGTTCAGCGGAATTTCTCACGTACGTCGTTGGGTGATATGATGAGACGATAGAGCTTTGGCAGGTTGCTGTCTCCTTTACTGAATTCCTCAGGTTGTATTAGATCCCCTTTAACAGTTCCATGGAAAGACAAAAGGATGGAGTCAGATCAGTCTCAGTATTAATGAATGCACACAGAAGGATTCACAAATGTATTTTGTGATTAATATATAAATGACTCTCGCCACACAAATATTTTTCAATGCACACAAAATAGTTATCATTGTATATAAATGTAAAAAAATATATATATAAAAGGTTCAACACTTTGTATATAAATGCAACAACATCCAAAGATGTTTTTGATGGAAATTGAAAATACTTTAAAATACATATGTTTGTGAATTTCTATTACATTTATTTGAAATGATTTATTTATCATATACGTTTTATTTGTGTGTGCATCAGAAATATATTTGTAAACCTTATTTTTTTATATGTGGATTTTTTATTTATTTATATACAACGATAACTACTTTTGTGTGCATCGAAAAAAATATTTTTGTGGAGAGAGTCATTTATGTACAGTATATATATATATATATCACAAAAATACATTTGTGAATCCTTCTGTGTGCATTCATTAATACTGAGACTGATCTGACTGACTCCATATCAAAGAGTGAGAGCGAAAAGGTTGAAAAAGAAGAGAGGGTAGGGGCGGGTCCCGGCTCAGTGAGCTGGAGGTCAAAAGGTCAATGCCACATGAATTAGTCTGAGCAGGAAGCTGAATGAGGTCAGCCTGTTTGACAGCAGATCCTAAAGTCAAAACTCACACAAGGTACCAGTCAGTCTAAAGCATGATGTACTATGGGTGACTGAAGTTGTACTGGGAAACTTGATCAAGTCATACTAACACCACAGGGCCACAAGTATGTGAGCAATATCCACACTGCACTTTTGGACTCTTTCTCTCTTATATTTTTGTATGATAATTCTACAGCATGCAACAATATTTCAGACAACATTGTGCTTTCAACTTTGTCCAACAATTTGGGTAAAGCCCCCTCCTGTTTCAACTTGCACAAAAATAACCAACAATGGTTTTCTGAGTTTGGTATGAAAGAATTTGACAGGCCCGTAAGAGAGCAAAGACCTCAACCTCATCCAACACCTTATTACCAAAACATCACTGACGCTCTTGTGGCTAAATGGGAGAAAATCCCTGAATCCAGCTTCCAAAATCATGAGGAGATCCTTCCCAGAAGAGTGGAGTCTGGTATAGCAACATGTTAATGCTAATGGATTTAGAATGAGATGTTCAACAATCACATGTGGGTGAAATGTTCCAGTGTTCACACACTTTGCCCACATACTTTTGGTCATGGTGACATGACCTGCTTTTGGTTCAGCAACATCTTGTTTATTTGTGCTGTGTGACAATGCACAACAGGCTGAACTATTTCATTTCTCTCTTTCTCTTTCTCTCTCCCTCTGTCTCTCTCTTTGCCTCTGGGCCATTCCAATCTGGCAAAGCTGCAGCTAACTGCCTGACCTCTGATCTCGCTGACAACACAACGACAGAGACAGATGACAGTCATGAATTATAGGGGCAGTGGGGTTTTTACAGCAGCAGAGAAGATGAAGGTGAGTGGAGAAAAAATAAAAGGACAAGCTGTCTGAGAAAAGTGACAGAAATTGTGACAGTCTGCTGATCAACAGAAGCTCCACTGGGCATCACAAAACCTCAGACGACTTACAGTATCTTTTGTGTTGTTCTCATGTCATTAACAAGAGTGTTTTTTTGACAGAAAAGCAGAGAAAATACATCTCATGTTGTGTCAGCTCCAGCTGATGGAGCCGCCCTCCCGGCTTTAAAAACACCCAAGACAGCTCGTGGTGTTTTCTGAGAAAATAAATATACTTCAACCATGAAGACTCTGCAGTCAAAAATCCACCTGCACATCTGTGTTATTGACCGTAAAATAAACATAAATACAACAGAATGTAAATGTGACACTAAGGAGTTGATTTACTGTATGTCATATCAATAATTGTGTAAAAAGACAAGGGCATAAACAAGACACAAATTAGAGATACTTGTAATCCAAACTGTTCCAAATTAAGAAAACGTATTATAACTAAACTAAATTATAACTTTTTTTTTTTTTTTTTTTAGCTTTAACTCAATTTGAAATCTGCACTTTTAATCTAAACCATGTGTTCCTTGGTTTTCCTATTATTTTCCGCTTGAAATGACCCTGAAGACCTCGCAGCCATCAGAGATCCTGATCTGACCTTTATCACAGGCCGAGGGTGAAGCTTGGGAGAGTAACACTGATCCTGCAGCACAGAGGGGAAAATAAGGAAAGTGCTGTTGTGCTTAGCATTTCCTCGCCCTTTCCAGGGATCAAAAGTGAGAGTGACGCCTGTTCAGAGTCCTCTTGACTTCAGCTGCATCCCTGCAACAGTCCTGCACGCACGCAGACACAAACACAAAAACTGCGTGCGATAGGGAAGGCACTTCCTGGTTCAGGGTGAGGCCTGGGAGGAGGGCGCACAAGGCCATGGGAACTGCAGGACACCGGAGGGAAGATGAGCGGAGCTCAGCAGAGATGTGGAGAGTCGAGGGCTGAAACCGAAGCTAAAACAAACCCAGCGGGGCCACGGGGGGCCGCGGGGCCACAAGGCCAGTCCCACCAGCTTCACCTGGGTCCCAGGGTTCTGCTACACCACTGCTTCTTTCACGGATATCAAATTCTAGCCTTTGTGCTGATGGATTACATCACAGGATGGCGTATTGTGCTTTAAGTTGAAATGTCATTTGATACAGTTAAAGGACTACGCTGAGTTTATGCAGATTTACCTGTAGTTCAACTAAACTGTTGAGTGAGGAACAGACGACGGACACGACATTGATCCATGTGGGCCGACTAGTTCATTTATCAGTCCGACCGCAACTGAAGGAAAAAGTGTTTCTAGCATTTCTAAACGGCAACACGGAAACATGGGGTGACAAGTCAGCCGCCATAAAGACGGACAGGATGCAATAATCATTCAAATGGGGATAAAAGAGTAGACTTTCCAATAATCATTTATCAAATGCTTTCATAGTGTTGCACTTTAAAGGGTTGGTAGAGATTTTAGAAACATCTTTGTTATATTTGTTGTAATTCTTTTTACATCCAGATATCAACCAGTAAAGCAAATGCTCTGACAAAAGAAAAGGAAATTGGTACCTGTGGCTGTCTCAGAACTGTAATAAGCCCGTACAATCATTTCATTTAGCCCAAATGTAATGATTGAACAGGCTACCTGCCTGCCTACAATAGCCATGTTTGTAGTTTACGTTCATAACGGCAATTTTGGAGGAGTGGCTGAAGCAACGGACTATCAGTGTTGCCGACTTGGCGACTTTCTCTCGAGATTCAGGGACTTTTGGAGCTCGTGCTGCAAACTACTTTCATTTGAAAAGAGTTGGCAACACTGGGCTCGGTTTTCCTGTTGGATTTTTTAAAAAATCTACTGTACTCTTGCTAGTTTCTCCAGATCACCGACACTGCCTATAAATGATGGAAGTAGTTGTGTGAAGAATGAAAAAAAACACAGCTTGAAATATCAGTTTACATATTTAGCTCCGCTAACCAAACACTGCAAACAAATCACAAAAATTGCGCCCACACAGCGCCCCCAAACTCTAGATAAGTAGGTAAGATGAGAAGGTTACTAAGAAATCAAATCACACATGGCCAAGTAATGCAGTTAGTATACTGTGTGTGTGTGTGTGTACAATGTACACAAAGTAAAAACTAGCAAGGATTACCCGAATGACTTTCCAGTTAAAATGTGTGACAGTTTAAAGTCACAGCATTTGGTGAATGTATGATAGCTAAGATGAAATAGTTCCCAAACTACACCTTGTTGAGCTTGAGTAATATTTAATAGAAGGTTTGATGCAAACAAACTGCAAATAATTATATATTGTATATTGATTATTAATTTCAGTGAATAATTTTACTGTATTTCCTATTTGAAATAATAAAAATCACAAACAACCTGTAACATAAAAGGTCAACTGTCTTCTCCTTTGAATGACAAAAGCAGTTTGGTAGCAGTGTATCAGTGTGACACATCACTTTCCAACTACTTTGTGTACTTCATTAGATGCTGTTGGTGAATGATTTAGTCACGGTCCTCTGAATTTCCTAGGAAGGGTGTGTCTTTAGTCAAATTATGTGAATACTATGCCAGTGTGTGTGGTTAGATGTGTTTACAATATCAATATGTGTTTCTGAGTCAGAGTCTGTCTGAGTCTCGATTCAACACGTGTGTGTCTGGTGGTCACACACTGCGGCGCTGACCCTCTGATGGTTTGACCTCTTATTGAAACATTGTGACTCTGGAGACGAGGTGACTTGCTGCTCTGTAGTCGTGCCATATGGGACCCCACCTGGAGCCCTCGATGTGGACAGTCTGCCCAACAGCCTGAGGCTAAGTTGGGGGTTGATTCACTGCTGCACACAAACCCTCTCTCTCTCTCACACACACACACACAGTCGCCGATAAAAGACACAGAACAAGGGCCCAGTATTTGAGTTTGTGTGACATTATCATGGGCTTGGTGGTGGAAATATGTGCCATCTGCCAGCTACTGCCCTCTTGGCACACAATTAGTTTTAGTATTATACTTCAGTCTTTTGAACTACATCCATATTCAGAAGGTAAAAACAAAGCCAACACCTCTTAAGATAAATGGAAAGAAGATGAAGATAATTTTTTTTTTAATAACTCGTAATAAAAACAGAGAACTCCTCATAAGTCTGATAATCCTTCAATAAACCATTTACAGACTGCATATAACATACTTGCTAATCTGCTAAATGATATGCACAAAACATATTTATATAAATGAACGCATACTGAGCACAAACACACAAAGCCCCGTGCTGTCTGAACTCAAAGCACAGAGCTATGGGCTGATTATTATGACTATTATCTATTATTCTATTCAGATTCTTTTCTTGATTAATCAGTTGATAATTTGGTCTATTAAATGTTAGAAAATAGTAGGGCTGCCCCCTCTTATTCCATCAGTCGACTGATCGGTTGTTTTTGTCTTAGTCAACTAAGATTTCTTTAGTCGATTAGTCGTTTTTCATGCTGAATGACTTATTTCCAAGAAACTTATGAGTACATCTCTGGTAAACACGAGATTTAAAGTGATGCTTTTGTGTGATTCTTTGTGGAGAAACAAAGTTGATTGAATCAAGTAATCGATTAGCCGGCTAAATCGAATGAGTGTTAGTCGACTAAGAATTGCTTTGGACGAGGACAGCCCTAGAAAATAGTGAAAAATGTCCGTCACAAATTCCAAAAGCCCAATGTGGTGTCTTTAAATTGCTTGTTTTGTCCAATCAACACCAAATATATACATTTTTCTCTTTTTTTTAAATCACATAAGACAAAGAAAAGTAGTAAACCCTAACAACGGAGAAGCTGGAACCAGGTAATGTTTGGAAACTTAAATGATGAATCAATTATCAAAATAGATTCCGATTAATTTTCGACTAATCATTTTATAGCTCCACAAAGAGTTAGAAAAAGTTTCTCATCATATTGAGTACAATGTTAATCATACAACTGTTAATTGACTCTGTCTTTAATAAAATAAGGACATCAGTGGGAAAGGTTTAAGGTGTAAAGTAGCATAAAAGACAAAGTTCTCTTTGCCAATTGATCGAAATGGGTACATTAGCTGTACAGAGACAGAGGCTCAGGCATGCTGGTGGTCCACTAACAGATGTTCAGGATTGATAATCTCAACCTACCACGACCTCGAAGCAACCAGAGAATTCATTAAGAGGCATTCCAAGTGCGTGTTTGTGTGCTCTCCACATATTTTAGCATCAAACGTTAGCAAGAAACGTGTTATTACTGCCAGCAACGTCTATAAAGGACACTAGCTGTATTCTTATTGAGGTCCTTTTTGTGCTAAACTGTTTATACTTGATACACTACAACTTATTGTTATGCCCCAATCAATTAATAGAACATTTCTGTTTACACACATATAAAGCTGTCCATCAGCAAAAAAAAACAAAAAAAAACCTGAGCATTATTATTTTTGACGTTGGGGAAAGAAATGCTAATGTCAACAGTAAACTGACATGTTTTTGTTGACTCCGCATACCAAGTCTGACACTTGCTGAGCCGGTAAAAAGCAAAAACACAAGAGTAAGATGTTTCCATGTTTCCTATCAGAGTGACCCATCTCAGTGGAGGTTTCACACAGCCAGCAGCATGCTGCCAGACGTCCCCGGCTAATACTTCCTGAGCTAGTGTGTTTACATCATCAACCAAAAATTAAGAAACTTGAGCAACCAGTTTTAAAAAACCGCCGCGAGCCATTAATCACTTTATTGACAGATTCAACTCTCACTGGAGTCTCTGCAATGTTTTTTCTTAAATAACCAAAACACACACCTGGCTACTGAAGTTCTTTAAATTAAAAGTGAACAAAACAGTTAAGTCCTATAATAGCGGATACAGAAGTCCTTTGAAAGAAACAGAAGTCCTTCTACGAGAGGCTCCAGTTAATCTCTGGCAGCGGTGAACCTGTTGCCGACTCTGTAACTTTACCTCCCAGACTTGGTGGCCTTTCCTTTCCACTTGACTAACTCCCTGCAACAAGACTGCTTTAATGCCAGAAGCTACCCTCTTCTGTCCCCCAGTAATCAAAACCTCTTTATTCAACAACGCCAGTGTCTTTATCTCTGCTTTTCTCCAGCACGCACTCTCTACTCCTTTCTACATTAAAAAAAATTCTGCTTTCTTTTTATATTTCCTTCACTGCCCATATACCCGGCAGGCATTTCGCACTCTAATAATATACCTAACAAATTTTCCCCCCGGTAATATTGCCAAATCCGAGAAGGACCACCTACCCCCAAGGCCCAGACTCTGACTCCCACAGAACCAGTGCCCCGGGACGGGGGTCAAAGTGAGGGACAGCTGGCAGACCTCCCAGCAGCCCGGAGGAGCGGGTGTGGGCTTGGAGGACCGGGCTGACCCCAGTCAGATGGTGGTCTGGCTCCCAGGTAAAAAAACATCTGGTCCAGTGATGGGAGGGCGGTCGCGCACACGCTCGCACACTCAAAACTGACACACGCCTGACTGCATGACTGCTTCTGCTTTCTCTAATGAACACACACACACACTCTCAGACTTTATTAGTCATTAGGACAAACAGGTTTGTCCTCGATCCGTCTCCTCAGCAGATGACAGCTAGTGGCCGCCGTAGTTGCTAGCAGCTGGCCGGACAGAGCTCGCTGGTAGCTGAAGCACGCAGCCGTTACAGACGGACTGAGGTCCAATTACTTCTCTACTGGTAGATTTACTGTGTAAATGTGTGTGTGTGTGTGAGAGAGAAAAGAGAAAGCAACAGAGTGATTTATGCCCTTTCGGAGAGATAAGAACGCAAGATAAATGAGATGAGATATTATAAAATGGTGAGTTAAAGACGGAAAAGAGTCGGGGAAAGAAAAGGATATTCGGGGAAAAGATTCGATGAAGAAAAATTCTGACGCCTCGAAAGAAAAATACTCCCAGAGCCGCAGAGAATTATTAAATTCTCTTTTTCACTGGAAAGTACCCTTATTAAGCATGAAAAAAAATGAAATATGGCCACTGCAGGCTATGCGCTGCGATGTGTGTGGCTTCTCAAGATGAGATAAGGAGAGTGGAGATAGCCAGAGAGACAGCTGTTGTCTGCTGACAGCCCAGGATTTAATACACACACACACACACACACACACACACGCACACACAGACACACACACCACCACAGGGTGCTCTCTGGGGATTTAAGGGAATTAAAAAGGGGAGAGAAGGGCGGGAAAGAGGAAGATATTTAGGGGGAAGTGTAATAGCTTATACAACAATAGAATCACCAGCATCTCTTCACATATTGACGTGCAGTGTGTGCAGATTCACGCACGAGCACGTCCGAGGTCTCACAACACAACAGACACACTACTTCTCAATGGATTATACCTGTGATCGAGCCTCTCTCTCTCACACACATATTCACTGAGCAAAAGCTAAATCAGCTAGATTCAGAAAACAACAAGGATTAGATGAGAGGGAACAAAACTGTTTTTTTTAAATGCTAATAATTCATTGACTTTATTGTCTTTGTTTCACCTTCTGCTGCTACTTTTATGTTTTTCTTTACAGTAATAAAAGAACTTTTACAAAGAATAGTTGGGAGAGTTTTTGATTTAGTCAGGCCTTCAGACAGCTGCACATATCAGGCTACGTTCGTGATTGCTGCTTCTGAAGTTATATAAAGTTCAGACGCATTCGTTCCATGAAAACCTAGAAGACTTTACTTTATTCCACGGCGAGCGCTCAAGGAGATATACGGACATAATTAGACAGGAAAAACTAAAGAAACAAAAATAAAAGAAGTGGATACTAGTTGCTCACTGATGAGGAAATATTAAAGAAAAAAATTAAAAGTGAAAATGAATAAACGAACAAGTGCTTACTTTAAAGAAGACATTCATATTTTAACATACTTCATAAGATTAGTTAACTGTTTTGTGGTCTACTAAACAGCATCTTTTAAGTAATCTGTTCCTTTCATTATCAAAAGCAGGACAAACTATAACTAGGCCTATATAATGATACTTATAATGATCATCTATCAAACATGAAGCACAGTGTTGGAGCACATTTAGCACACAGGGCTGAGCAAAAACCCCAAAGACAGTGTATGAATGAATCGAACAAAAACAAAAAGCAGCATCTAACTGAAAAAGTATAAAACATTTCTGCACCAAATATCGACCAGAGTCACTTCAGTGCAGCAAATGAAGCAAAATGAAACTCAGAAGTCTAGCTTTAGTCCTATAATACCTTCATTTCAGACTATAAGAGGATGGATTGACTCTATTTTCAGACTATAAGGGTCGACATGAGGGCCCTGGCGTAACCTTGAGTTCAAGTCAGTGAGGCTGGAGGAGGAGGAGGAGGAGGAGGAGGAGGAGGAGAAAGATGCACAGAAGCTAAAAGGCATCAAGAACTGTGCGGCTGTGAAGAAGAAATATAATGAAATTGGTGCAGATAAAGTAAGGAAGAGCAGAGCTTCCTATGAAAATATTTATCATTCCACAAACGTTTGGCTACAGAGGGGTTTGGAATTAATTTGTGTTTTCTTAAGAGGGGGTGCCTCGCGCTACAGGATGGGGAATTCTCCACAGCCCGGGACTTTTTGGGCCGCTGCTTATTCACAATTTATTAGAGCGAGTAATAGGAACCATGAAGGGCTGAGGAGAGAGAGAGACGGAGAGGAACCCAGCCCAGGAGGAGAGAGAGGGAGTTCAGAAATGGGGCCTAATGTTATTAAGAGACGAACCGCAGTGTTAAATCAAACACGCCCGAGCACACACACCTTCGGTATGTGGTCTGAGGAAACACACCAACCCCCCACCGACACCACCTCCACCTCCACCTCCACCTCCACCACTACCACCCCTCCATCACGACCCCTGGATGGTATTTGTGGGGGTTAAAATGCAGGTACACAAAGGAGATTTACTGAGATTTACAATCCGCCACAGACCTGAATGTGATACAGCAACTATCCAAAATAAAAAACCTACGCTGGCCGGCCATTAGCCCTGCAGGTTTATTTCAGATAACTGACGCTGACAAGGAGAGATATGCGTCCAGTTTATTCTATAAAATGCAGAAATGAGTGTGAGCAGGTATATGGGAAACACATTTCACTGTTAAACTTTGTTTGCCCTGCAACAATGATGATAGTAATAAAAAAAGCTCTGATGTCAAAATATATAAAGATGCATAAAACAAAATTGTATATTTCAAATAATGCAAATTTAAATCTAATTTTAAAAATAACTAATTTCATAAATAATATATATATATACATATACATGTAGGGCTGCAACTAACAATTATTTTCATTGTCAATTAATCTCTTGATTGTTTTCTCGATTAATTGATAAGTTGTTTGGTCTGTAAAATGTAAGAAAAAGGTTCAGTGTTTCCCAAAGCCCAAGATGACGTCTTCAAGTTTCATCCACAACTCAAAGATATTCAGTTTGCTGTCATATAGGAGTAAAGAAACCTGAAAATATTCACATTTAAGAAGCTGGAATCAGAGAATTTTTACTTTTTTTTTCTTAAAAAAAAATACTCAAACTGATTAATCGATTATCAAAATAGTTGGCAATTAATTTAATAGTTGACAATTAATCAATTAATCGTTGCAGCTCTCTATATATGTTTTAAATGTTGACATTTCTTTGCTCCAAATCTGTTTATTTACATTATTTTTCAAAATCCAAATTGCCCCATTAAATCCTTGTTCCTCCAAATGTGCAGCTGATAGACGTAGATGTTTAAAAAAGGTGATTTAAGCGGTTGGAAAAACACAGTGAGTGAGTTTTTCTAGTCTGGAGCCATGAAGGGGTCCTTGAAAAATATGAATACCAGCCTTTGAAAAGTGCTTAGCGAGGCTCCCCTAATTTAGTTAATGAGGGTCCCTGCATGGCTGCTGAGGGGGTGTCAGTGGTTTCAGTGTAATCTTCTGTACTTAAAGCCCAGCAAAAAGTGTTGCAGCGACTCAACCAGCACCAAGAAAAACAAAGGAGCTCAATCTGAGAGAAGGTGCCTCTCACACACACACATACACACACACATACACACACACACACACACACACACATACACACACGCACGCACACACACACAGACACATAGACACAGACACACACCTTTTAAAGGGCTCGGTGAGACACAAGTAACTCATTTGTTGATGGTGGATTTTTTTTTTCTGTGCTTATTAATGACTCTTACAATGAATTGGAATGAATTCAAGAAAATTAGTGAAGAAGAAAATTACATGGTATTACTTAAAATATTATATATAATATATATATATCATATTATATATAATACATAATAATATTATATATAATGTAAAATATTACTTTTACATTGCCCTCATTTTTTCTGCATTACCATAAAGTTTATATTTAGCCTACATTAAACTCCAAATGTGTTCAACAAGCGTTTGATGTTTGCAAGAGGCCTTTAGGACCATTTTCCCCTTCAAGGATTAAAGTAATAAATACATGTATGTTTTCTCAAATGCTCACATATAAGGCTATATGAAAACACACCTTTTTCAAATATGGTCATTGTTATATTAACCTAATTGTTAACTTTAACGTTGGCTTCAAACACTTGATTTTAATATGTTTTGTATGATATTATGCTGTGTATTTATTTTGCATTTGTTTTAATGTTGTGGCGTCTGAAACTTTAGTGTATGTTTAAATGCAGCTGCTGTCTTGGCCAGGTCTCTCTTGCAAAAGAGATTCTTAATCTCAATGAGTACTACCTGGTTAAATAAAGGTTAAATAAATACCAAAAAAATAATAATAATTAATTAGGTGGAATTATTAAAATTAATTGGTCATAGCTGATAATAAAATATGTTGTCTCATGTATTGTAAACACAGGCTGCCATGATTTAATATTTGATTTGATGATGAATTTAATTAAAACCCATACAGGAGCAGTAGCTTATATAGAGGCCATTGTTGTGATATAAATAAACATTAAATGTTAATTTAGAAGATCATCTAAATTGAACACCAACAGGGCTGAAACTTTGAACAGAAATATTTCCCCAGACAGAAGGATGAACTATTTATAAGGATATATAGTGCATTGAGTAGAATAAACACTGGATGTGATGATCAAAATGAAAATATAAATAAAAGCAGCTGAAGTATTTCACACTCACCATTATTCAGAAAGACGAATGTGCAGGAAGAAATCCGACTATCAGTCAGAGCAGTTGTGTCTCCATGCCCAGAGGATCCGCACACTTTCACAAGTGTCCCGGGAAAAAATCAAGACTCGCAGCTCGTGAGAATAAAGAAGAAGAAGAAGAAGGAGCTGTATCTGTCGGTAGGTCGGTGATTCTCCCGGTGTTTGTCCCGGTTGCTGCTGACAGCTGACAGCTTTCTGTAGACTCTCACTCACTCACATCGATCTCACTTCTCTTCCTCTGCAGCTTCAGGAGCGTGTTTGCTTTCCCGGCGGTGGGGAAGTGATGTTAAGTAAATGAGCAAAGATTTCTGGTTCCTCCTCCTCCTCCTCCTCTTCATCCTCCTCTTCCTCCTCTCGAGACCTGCGCGCGCTGCACGCAGCCTCAACCTGTGTGTGTGCGTGCGTGTACGCCAGAGCGCGCTCCCTTATCTCAACCACTTATTACCTCTTCTTCTTCTTCTTCTTCTTCTGCTTCTTCTATCTTTAAAATCTTTTGTTTGGTCAAGGGGCTCTTCTTCTTCTTCTTCTTCCAGTTTGTTGACACAACGATCCCTCAGACACTATTCATTCAGTCCTCCTCTCTGAGGCAGCAGACTGACTCTCTGTATGCACTATATAGGAGGAGGATTTGTTAGTTTGTGGTAAATAACTGCAGGCTGTTGACAGTGGTGGTTATCTTTTACTGTGTGTTAAGTGTGGATGTGTGGGGGAGATTTGTTATTTCCATTCCCCTCTCACTTAATAGCCTATTTCTTTAAATGATAGGCCTATAACTAAGGTGTTATTCTTCTGTTTGAACTAATATACAGCCTCGTTTTGCAGAATGCCATCTTTAAAATCAAATAAATAAACAAACACGCACACACACACACACACACACACACACACACACACCTTTTAAAGGTCTCAGTGGGACACAAATAACTAATTTGTTGATGGTGGATTTGTTTTGTTTTCTGTGCTTATTAATGACTCTTACAATGAATTGGAATGAATTAAAGAAAATTAGTGAAGAAGAAAATGATATGATAGTATCCTCAGCTGACAAGAATATTTACACTGAAAAACAATATATTACTTTTACATTGCCCTAATTTTTTTTTGCATTACCATAAAGTTTATATTTAAGCCCACATTAATTCCAAATGTGTTCAACAAGCATTTGATGTTTGATACAAGCGTTTGATATATATATATATATATATATATATATATATATATACATACATAT
>CAKAOI010026755.1:0-92530 GCA_916701655.1 Sebastiscus albofasciatus
TCCCACTGCCTCACTGTTACATTCAGGGTTTTTGTTTTTTCTTCGTTCTTTCCATTTGCTTCCTTTGTCTGCTTTTCCTTTAATGCTGTCAAGTGGTCGACCTAGCTAAAAGGCTACAAGCTAATGAATGCAAAATCTGCCAAAAAGTTGAATTGGAAAGGCGGGTAATTACCCACCTAAAAACTCCCCTGTAACACCCCCAGCACTTTCAAAAAGAAAAAGAAAAACAAGAGCCCCAAGAGGACCTTTCTTTGCACCGACACAGTGCAAATGTAGCTTGAAGGTCCGTAACGGTATTGGTCGGGCAAAAATGTAGGTAATGTACACACCATAAACAGCCCTTTTTGGGAAGTTAACACAAATTACATCTAATTGTCTCACTAAGCCCTAGTGTACCTTGCTACGCAGATAGTTTGGGATGTATTTGGCAAGGTTTTTTTGATTTCCTTCTGAGATTTCTGCCTCCAACCCAAATATAATGGAGGTGAACAGAATTTAATTGAAACAAGTCTACAGTCACACTAGCAGCACTGTGAGGCCGTAGCTGTGTTTTGAGCAAAATGCTAAAGGCGGCATGTTAATATGCTTACAGTTAGGGCTGTCCTCAACCAAAGAAAATCTTAGACCACTAATCAATTAGTTGATTTTATCGACAGATCTGAAAAACTTAGTTTCGCTACAAAGAATCGCACAAAAGCAACACTTTAAATATTGGGTTTACCAGAGATGTGCTCATAAGTTTCTAGAAATAAGTCATTCAGCAAGAAAAAAGCATTCAAAAATTACTAATTGGCTAAAGAAATCTCAGTTGATTAAGACCAAAACCATACCATTCCTATCAGTATCGGGTGTACTTTGTGTTTTGTGCTAATTACCAAATGTTAGCATACTAACATGATAAACTAAGATGGTGACCATGGTAAAGCTTGCTGGTTAATCATCAGCATGTTAACAATGTCATTGTAAGCATATTATTAGCATGTTGACTTTAACATTTTGCTCAAAATACGGCTACAAGTTATTAGGATTCATCCTCTGGGCACCAATATCTGCACCGTAGACTGTATTTAAGAAGTGGACGTAGTCACCATGACATCACCCATTGGTTTGTGGACTGCTGTTTTGAAGCTTGAGTTTGGCATTTTAGCCGTCGCCATCTTGGTTGTTTGCAACCAGAAGTGACACGAGAGGGTGGAGTACAATCTAACACTGAACAAGATATTTTTCAGGCCACCAAAATGTTACCTTTCATGAACTGAAAACACACTGTGAAAGGGTTAAAGTATAAGACAAAAACATGAACAACAAAAAGACCAGACAATGCTGTGGTAGCGACCTGTCAATCACAAGCTAGCCACGCCTAAAGCATACCTTGGGTACGCCCTAAAGCATACCCGGGTCTATTGTACTCTAAATGGGACCATAATTTACTAAATGAACATAATGCTGTATTGAAGTAGACTTGAAACTAGAGATTGAGACCATAAACTAGTAATAAATCAAGTGAGAAGTAGGGTAATTTTCTCAAACACTTCTATACAATCTGACTACTTTTTGCAACCAGAAGAGTCGCCCCCTGCTGGCTATTAGAAAGAATGCAAGTTTAAGACACTTTTGCATTGGCTTCACTTTTCAGACCCGGAGGTAGCCCACTAGTCTGCACCAAATTGGTGGGCCAACCGACTGCCATTTTCAGGCATTTTTTCAGTACTGTGAGCAAATAAATTAAATTTAGTGAACCGATTATTCAATTGCACAACCTGGGAAGGTAACAGGACAAAGCCAGGTTCTCACCTGCAAGACTAACGCCTAAGACTGATTACAATGACCCCTAGATGTTGCGTTGCAGAGTTCTGAATCATCTTGAAACTGAGGGAAAAAAAAATTTAAAACCACATATGTATAGCTCTCCAACCAAAAAAAGAAAAGAAAGGCAAAACCACCCATGTCGTTGTGAGCAAGAATAGCCGTACACATTCAATTTAAGTACAATTTTACATACGGTCTAGACATTTAAACCTATAACAGAACAATACAAACAAGGTGGCCACTGTGGCCTTCGGTCACACACATGCTGCCTGTGTTTCCTAATTGTGTTGGGCTGATGCCTAAGGGTCCATGCAGCTCCCTAAGCTCCCTGGCATTACAGCAAGGCAATATCAGCCCGCCACAAGTGGGCCCCCAGAAGACCAGGCTTTATCTGCAAAGGGCCAGCAGCCAGCATACGATCAGTATGCAAAACCCATGCACACGGATGCACAATGGAGTACATACATACACACCAAAGGTCATTTGTAGCACCTGTGCCCCTACAAATATGTATTTTTCTGCCAGTCATCCCCGAGGCGGTTCTGTTGTCTTGTGAAGATCTAGCGAGAGAAGGGGAGTGAAGAGCAACAAGCATAAAAGAGAAAGGAGCATGTCTGTGTAGTTTTGTCTCAGTCAGTGAGAAACGAGGTGGGTAGAGAGTATGTGTGTCTCTCTGGAGAATCAACTAAAATGTGCAGAAAAGCATAGAGTACAAAGCCACAGCATGGTGGAATAACAAGCTAGGTATTTTGTATTTTATTCAAGTTGGTTTGGTGAATATGCGAGTTAGAAAAGAAGGCATGAGGGGATAAATTACAGGAGGAAAAGAGGTGGAAACAAAGAGGCGATAAAGGGGGGATGGTAGGGGATTTGAAACAACAAATCATGCCTTCTGAGATTCTAATAACACAATGTGACAAATATGAGTGTAATTTACTGCAACGCTGGTGGTCTTGGGTCGACCTACCCCGGTGTCATATACAGTGCAGTACTGTATGTATTTAGAGTGCATGAAAGGAGGCTACTATGACTGTTTGGAACGGAACCAAAGAAATATACAGAGAAAAATATCAAATATCACAATCAAAATTAGATTGGTGCACTGAGGTCGCACTATCTGTCAGCTCTGCATGAAAAACGATCCTTTCCAAAGGTATAACACTTCAGACAGGCTGACAGACGCACACGCTGACACACATGTTGTTGGAGCATCACTTGGAGACTAGTCAAGTCAGACTCAAAAACCTCCAAATTCACTTCTCGAAGAATGTGCACAATTGTCTCTTCGAGGTTTTCCCAAAGTACTAGAGAAGCAGCAGGTGACGTTTATTAATGTAGAGTGCTGCTGACAGCTGTGTGACACAATCAGCTTGCTCAGTAACTCCGACACCAAGCCTACCAGAGCCCACAGTGGTGGAAATGGTAAATCTCCACCTGAGGTACATGTGGGATTACCTGTGCTCGAGTGGAAGAGTAGCAGTCAGGCACAGCTAATAATAAACGGCAGGCAGATTTGGTTGGAGGCTTAAAGAGTGCGCGGTAAATGGAACGGCTATGTCTTGTTAAGGAAATCCCTTTTGTTTCAGTCTGTAAAAGTCATTTAGTTTGCTTTTTTTTGTGACCCGTGGGCTAGATGGCGGATCAGCCCACACTTTTTAATGGCGAGACAGAGATTTCCAGAAGCTTCTGAGTTCAAAGCAGCACTCTTGTAAGTCAAATGACACCACATGTTTGAACAGACAGCTATCCGAGGCCAGATGAACAAGGCGGATATCAAGATTTAGGGGCTTAGAGAGCATTTGAGAGACAGCCAAGACACAGAGACACAAAAGACCACCATAGCACCAAAGAGTCATGCCGTGAAAACTTCAACTGAACTACCAAACTTGTTTTATATTTAATTTAGGGCTGTCAAAGTTAACGCGATAATAACAAATAACGCATTAACCAACTTGTGATTTTTAGGTTGTAGCGAGCTTAGTTTTTAAGCAAGGAATCCATTGGTATCAACCATGTCCTGCTATTTTGTCGAGAAGGAGGCTAAATGACGCTCCAACTTACGCTAAACTTTGGCAAGGAAAATGTGGCATGGCTATTTTCAAAGGGCTCCATTGACCTCTGACCTTAAGATATGTGAATGAAAATGGGTTCTATGGGTACCCACGAGTCTCTCCTTTACAGACATGCCCACTTTATGATAATCACATGCCGTTTGGGGCAAGTCATAGTCAAGTCAGCACACTCACAGCTGTTGTTGCCTGTTGGGTTAGTTTGCCATGTTATGATTTGAGCATATTTATTATGCTAAATGCAGTACCTGTGAGGGTTTCTGGACAACATTTGTCATTCTTTTGTGTTGTTAATTGATATCCAATAATAAATATATACATACATTTGCATAAAGAAAGCATATTTGCCCACTCCCATGTTGATAAGAGTATAAAATACTTGAAAAATCTCCATTCAAGGTACATTTTGAACAGATAAAAAATGTGAATAATTTGCGATTAATCACGATTAACGATGGAAAATGTTGGTTAATTGTGATTCAATATTTTGATTGATTGACAGCCTTAATTTAATTAGTAGTCAGAAATGTATAATGTCATTTTGAATAAGGACGGCCAGCAAGCATTACACAGATGTTGGCATTTCTCCACCTTTGTCCTGACATGCAGTGCGAGTACACAATTACACTAAAATAGTGGATTAACTATGACTTTATATTGCAGAGTGAATCCTGTGTCTGAACGAGATCTGAATGCTGTCAGCATTTCCATCCAAAAATACACTTCACAGACCCAGACGAGACATGTCTCGCCTGACTCTTTAAACTCGCAGCAGCAAAGTATTAGTGAGACAAGTGGGTGATATTATGCAAGTGTTTTTGCCGTGCATCACTGCGCCACCTTTGGTATTTTAAGCACATCTGATTATACGGAAATGTCAGCAAAACATCCAACAAATCCTCTCTTCCAAGGCCAAGTTGTGACTAATGTGGATTCAGCGCTACATCAAAGGGGCTATAAGGGAGACCAGGGACCTGTTTTATAACACTGTGCAGACTATATAATAAAAAGGTTACACGCACACAAAAGACAAAATCGTGCTCAGAGTAATACTTATTTTTAAAACCATCCACATTTTCTCCATATTGAAGCATAATTAACTAGTTCGTTCAGGCAGAGCACTGAAGTCGGGGCATGTATTTGCTGATTGGCATCAGCTGTTTGCAATATGCTTCGCAATAATTGGCTCATTCACAGCTGTGTGGCTAGTCGCATCCAATCATATTCATGCAGGTGTACATCATGGATATTATAAACGTACAATTATTGTTACTCTGTTGATTACGCTCAAGCCAATGCCGTTTGCTGCAGAAGCTCCCTCCACCAGCCCAACCTCCTCATGTGCTGTTTTGTGTTGTTGACTTAACTGAGATTTAATGCTTATGCATGTGTTTATTAAGGGGGATTAGCTGTTTCAGCAGAATCCTCGCCGCTGCTGCTCAAATAAATGAGCAGTATAAATGTTGATTGTGAATATTCATATAAATCAGCTTGCAATAATATAACTTGAAAGGAAAAGGAATAATGCCAGTTAATAAATCAAAAAACAATTACTGCACAAAGACTTTTGTTGCTACAAAGGTTGAGGATAGTATGTCTATTGTTAGGTGGTCATTGTCATGACCATCAAAACAGGGGTTTTAATGATGGCACTGAAACACAAGTATTATAAACATTACTTTTTAATAGGGCTGTCAAATTTGTGTTAACGCGTTATTATGGCGTTAACACAAATTTGTTTTAACGCTACCAATTTCATTAACGCAATTGACCTTTTGGAGGTTGATTAAATATTCTAATTGATTGACAGACCTACTTTTTGTATTTCTGCATTTAAAATTAATTTAAAATTACTTTTTGCTTTTTATTATACAGCAAAAAAGCAATTACATTTTTTTTTTTCGGAACAAGGTTGATTTTTCTGAGCTTTCGCACCTCAAATAAAGCCATCAATCAATCACGTTGAACAACACAGAGCCTCCGTAATCCAAACCAGGATGGCAAACTCCTCTATTACTCCTTTCAACCTTGACAAAGGCAGAACATACCAGATCCACTCCTTCGGTTCTCCCCTTTCACAATAAAAGCCCTAGACATACACATTACGTAACTGTTTACCAGAGGACAATTCACTTCACATTGAAAAGTGAAAAGATAAATTAAAAGGAAACTCAATAAAAAAGCTTTCAGTAGCTTAGGCGATACGACTATTTACCTCAGACAAACTGCCAGATGCTCTGGGTCAACAGGATCCCAGTAGTTGGTCCTCTGCCTGTTCAAATCTGTTTGAATCTTTTATTGAAAAGGTGTTGTAACTACTGCAAAACTCTCATGTCTGTCTGTTAAATATGAAGCCGGAGACGGGAGACAGTTAGTCTAGCTTAGCTGTGGTTGGCCAAGAAATAGTCCAACACATAACACCCCATAAAACCACAATGTGTCATTTATACACTTGAGTTTTTGTATGGATTAAACAAACAAGATATAACATGTTAAAGAGTGAGTGTTAGAGGAGCTGGTGGGAGGATTTGTTTTTTACCTTTTGACAGAGCCAAGCCAGCAGTTTCTCCCTGTTTCCAGTCTTTATGCTAAGCTAAGCTAAGCTACCCGTGTCTTGGCTTTAGTTTCATATTCAACGTATCCTCATACATGTTCATATGACATTTTACTACTTAGTTTTCCTTCAAATGTCCAGCAACATGTGTCAATTTCTGCTCGTTACATACATACAGTCTTTTTCAAAATAAACTTCCGTCTTTACAGGAAACAACTTAGTTAGGTTTAGGCAACAAATCTACTTAGTTAGGTTTAGAAAAAGACTGTGGAAGTGGCATTACTTAAGTACGGAAGTTAGATGACAAATAAGTCCAACATTTGGGTTAAAATAGGAAAGTTGGTGGAACTTAAGTACGAAACTTACGTGACTCACACAGGATACGAACACCGATCTCCTGGGCGAAAGTCCGGTGTTTTTTGGGAGATTACATGGATTACATACAAATTGACTTTGTGGTATATATATGAATTACAGTGCATTACTTTTCGTAGGTATAGCTACGAACGGTGTATGACAACAGGCTGTCATATTTATTGCAAAGAGAGAGTGGTATCGATCTTCTCATCTAACACTCGGCATGACAGCGAATAAGCTTATTTTCCCCAAAACGCTGAGTTATTCCTTTAACAAAAGAAAAGCAAAACTGACTCATTGGAAAATAAACCATTTAAGTTGCTCATCCCTCAGAGACACTTACTCCAGACATACCCACACACTCATTCATTTGCAAAGTAAAACACAGAGAACCAATAAATGCCAGACATTCTTTCTCAGGCTGTATAAACTACAATTAAGTGGAACAGTTGAACACTGTCATTCACTCAAGTATGCGGGGGAAGGAATGTGAGTGCGCCTCTGTGTCTGTGTGTGGCCAGGACAAGGTGTCTGCAACCGCACTCTCTCTCTCTCTCTCTCTCTCTCACATTGTGCTGCTAGCACATTTGATCTTCTTAAATTGCATTTGTAAAGGTGATTTCAATCACATGGAAGTTAAGGAAAACTTTAATTACAATACCGTGAGGTTCTTTCTTCCGGCACCCTTCTAACAACAAAATGCACAATGCAGTCTGCACAGAGGAGAGTCAAGGTCATGGACATGATAACGCCTACCAACCGCAGCGCCCAGATGTTCAGAGAAAGATAGTGGGAACACGCTTGCGAGCTAAACAGCGGCTAAAGAATTCCTATTACAAGATGCAGAGGAAGATTTTGAAATAATTAGAAAAGCAAATGTTTTCAATATCAATTAACCTGCCAATTATTTTTTTTTTACTATGAATCCATTAATCGTTAAGTCTATAAAATGTCAGAAAATAGTGAAAAATACCCATTACAATTTCCCAAAGCCAAAAGTTTGACGAGGAAAAACTAGTCCCTTGACCTCTGACCTCAAGATATGTGAATAAAAATGGGTTCTATGGGTACCCACGAGTCTCCTCTTTACAAAAAATGCCCATTTTTTGATAATCACATACAGTTTGGGGCAAGTCATAGACAAGTCAGCACACTGACACACTGACAGCTGTTGTTGCCTGTTGGGCCATGTTATGATTTGAGCATATGTTTTTATGCTAAATGCAGTACCTGTGAGGGTTTCTGGACAATATTTGTCATTGTTTTGTGTTGTTAATTGATTTCCAATATAAATATATACATATATTTGCATAAAGCAATTTGCCCACTCCCATGTTGATAAGAGTATAAAATACCTGACAAATCTCCCTTTAAGGTACATTTTGAACACATAAAATATGTGCAATTAATTTAGGATTAATCACGATTAACTATGGAAAATCATGCGATTAATCGCAATTAAATATTTTAATCGATTGACTAATTAAATTACTTTATGAAGCTCCGTCATTGAGAATTGTGTGCAAATATTAATTTGTGTATTCATTTCATGAAGTCGGGTCCTAAATTGTTTTCGTTTTGTTTGTCTTTTACTGTGAAATAATACAATATTGTTAAAAGAAAATCTGCTTTGGGTTGTCTGCTCAGCGGTTAAATGCTCACTGGGAAGGTATAACAAGCGATGAAGTCCTCGGGGCAGATTCAAACCAGAACATTGCTGGTACACGATAAACATCTGAGCCAACTAGGTCACCGGGACACATTAACAGGAGAATAAATCCATCAGGCTGTCAATGACACACAGGCTGTGGTCTGCATTTCACATCTTATATTCCTGCAGTTTGTTAGAATCCAACAATATGTTATTGTTGCTTCAGTTCATTGAAATATTTAGATTTGCTCCTCAAACGTGACATTAAACTGATCAAGTGTGCATGACATATTCGCAACTATGCTAATACTGTTAACTGTTAATCCCTAATTGTGCCAAAATTGTCCGAATTCTCTACATGTTTTGCTGTTTATATACTGTGCATTGCTTCGCCATATGGACAGTTAAGCTCCTCTATTTACGATGAGAAACACCTTTGAAGCACAAGTGCCTGGAAAGGCCAGCCGCAGCCCATCTGAGAGGCTTATCCTCACTCCATTAAATGTTCAGTGGAAAGTAAAGAGGCTGTATAGGCCATTGATTATCACTCAGGCAGAGCTTGGAAGTCAAACTTCCCATGAATAGAGACAAGACACTGAAGATGTAGTTTGTTATTATTAAAGAAAAAGAAAAAATCCACTTTGGGTTAATCTTCCATATACTGATTTAACACGGTTGCCTTATCTTCTCATCAGTTACAACGTAGACTTAAACAGACTGCATAATGTGTGTTTGACCATCTGTACTTTATCATGTTTCCTTCATCTCCTTTGAGGCTTGTAAGCTATAAAACTGTCATTTAAAACGCTTTTTGCTACACTAACTGAGTTAATACATTAATATTACATTAGCTTCATGCTGTGTCATTTCATGTCACAAGTGCATGTCTGTGTGACCTACATTTATTTTCGGTCTTAATTGCGCCCCTGGTAGTGGCAGCCCAGATGTGAACCGACTGTCACACTGTGAAGGGAGAGAGACTTTGCCCAGAGCACCGAACCCATCTACTACTCTGCAGCCCCACTGAGGTCCCACTTCATGAATGTGTGCATACATGTACTGTATTAGACAATCTCTCAATACCAAACAGACAGACAGAAATTGAAACACAACTCAGAATTGCCTCTAAACCGCTCTTCCGACTCTAAATTACCGTCTCTTATTGAAGAGGCAGAATGCTTTTGGACTGCATTGACACTAAAAATAATCATAGCATTAACGCAATGGTCCAAGAGGACATTAATAAGAGGGTGCATTCAGCCACAGGAGATTATAGGCTGGTGCTGTGTGGACTCACTCCAATTCTACTGGCATTGTTAATAACCTGTGTAGTTGAAGGGATAGATGGATGTCACTTAGCTCTGCAATAAGCTCCACTGTATCAGAGAAAGCAGAAACACGCTCTATGGTATTAAAGGGATAGTTTGGGTGTTTTCAACTGGGAATGCATGGGGTACTTATCCAGAGTCAGTGTATTACCTACAGTAGATGGCGGTTGGCACGCCCCCAGTTTGGAGAAGCAGGCAAAAGTTACTGCACAGAACCAAAGGAATGTACTGATGTAGATGGGGCCAGCAGCAAAACATATTTTAGCTAAAAAAATCAATATCAGTTTAAGAGATTTAGAATGTTTTTGCGGGTTTACCTTGCCGTGCAACAGCTATACAGTTCATATGTTTCCGATGGGGAACTGAAGCCGTTATTTATGCTCTCGCCAAAGCAACCAGACTCCATCAAAAAAAAAACCCCAGTAATTTTACCTCGCACAACACGGAAGTTGCTGGTCTACCGCTGCCTCGATCTGTTAGTTTGTTTGTCTTATTGTGTGACTTTGGATATTTCGGATTCACCAAAGTCACATAATAACACAATCAATCAAGGCAGCGGTAGACCAGCAACCCAGCGGTTGCGCAAGGTAATAATTACAGTTTTTTTTCAACGGAGTCTGGTGGCTTTGGTGAGAGCATAGATGGATACAACGGCTTCAGTTCCCCGTTGGAAAGGGCTGTCTCACGGCAAGGTAAAGCAGTGAAAATATTCTAGATATAGCATACACTTAAACTGATATTGACTTTTTTTTCTTTTACGTGGCTAAAATACAATTTGCTTTCACAGCAGTACATTGCTTTGCTCCTGTGTTGGTACTCCTGTCTTCTTCTCCAAAGTGGGGACGTGCCAACTGCCATCTACTGTAGGTAATACACTGACTATGGATAACTACCTCACTTCAAAACACCCAAACTATCTCTTTCTAGTTGGATTACATTTACATCTGACTTTGCAAAGAATAGTTTGACACTTTGGAAAACAGATTCACAGTTAAATGAGAAGATTGCTGCCACTCACTGTTAAATACTTTACGAAGCTAGAGCCAGGAGACAATTAGCTTATTTTAGCATAAGCCCTCTATCCAAAGATTAAACGCATCTCTGGCTCCTCTTTCTGATTCAAAATGCAGACTGCAAAGTACATCACACCCTCTCGTGACTGACTGTGACTCACTGATGTCCAGCTATCTGAGCTGCCGGCCACCTGTTTCACTCATGTTATGTGCTTCTTGGTAACATCTGTGCACAAAGAATCTATGCAAGATAGAGAATAATTACACATGCATATACAAATGGCTCTCTGTGAACATCACAGGTAGTGTGACCGACGACTTCTTTTAGTGTCTAACTGTGTTCCCTTGCAATAAAATTAAATTGGGATTAAAAAGGAAGTAATAAAATGTACTAACTAAAAACAGGTTTGCGAAATGCGTGGCACGTCACTTGTCTTATTTTCACAAATTAACACTCTAACCCGACATTGCTTATAAAGAAAGAACACTCAAATGTGTTTTGTTGTTTCTCAAAATGGTTTCAGATTTTGAGACAGCAGTCAGACTGTTTGAAAAACACCAACGGGTGTCCGTCACATTGGCAGCAGTGAAGCCAAGGAGCCAAATGTGAATCTTATCAAAACACAGCTGCTGCTGCTGGTGGTGCCACATTGCTACCTTGGTGGAAATACAAGTCTTCATTTTAAATATTAGATCTTCTTGTACTTGCAGTACTCGGTGCCGACAAAATAATCAACTCCTGTAAAGTATGCAGTGTATATTTGTTCAGTTACTAGTCTGTCAATAGTACCTGCAGGGAGCAGCAACACTACAAGTGGCAATAAAGCACGGCAGTGGGAGCAGCCAAGAAGTCAGAGTTCAGCGTGGAAAAGAAGCAGCTCTAGGAAATCCATAATATACTGACCTCTTTTTTCCTTTTTTTCCACAGTAAACCTGCTTGTGTCAATCACTTCCACTGGGCAAATATCATCTCAACTGTGTCTTGACACAAATTGCTTTTCACTTCGTTTTTTGCTGTGCAGGATTGAAGTGTTTATGAACAGACTTCAACCCTTTTTTTTTTTTTTTATGAAACGCTCACCCTACAATAAACTGTTCCAACTGATTTTTAAAAGGTGATTAAAAAACAGCTCATCTGGTAGTAATTCGAGAATTTATCTGTATGAACAGCTTTTTTTTTGGCTCCGTTCGCGGTGGTGCTGTTGATCGCCGCATGTTGGCACGGGGGGCTCTGGGTTTGGTTGTTGACGTGAGGAATAGGGTTAAAGCCCAGCTTTGTTTGCCATGTTGGGAGGATTGAGGGGTATACGAGGTGTTTCTGAGGTAAACTGTTACATTGTGTGTTGTAATAAAGTGCTTTAAGAATGCAAAAACGTAGCTTTGCAATCTGAAAATCTTGGCAAAAGTTGTAATGATCTGCCGCTCGAAGAGAGGTTCCACTCAACTGTTAAATGTAATTGCAATGATTCGTGAACAAAAAAAAGCTGAACGCAACAATTCGTCATACCTCTCGCTGCCAAACCAACACCATTTGGAATAAAGTGGCTTTAATAATCTGGCCGCAGTCCACGCTTGATAGCAATCTCGCAGGTCACAATAAAGCCAAAGTTTGAAGTGGGTAAAACAGTGCAGGTAATTTGGCTGATTGGAAGTAGTTCTTATAGCGGTTGAAAAATCACAGGCTATGGGAACAAAATGTCTGTGAGATTAATGAGTGTCTGGAGTTTCCTTTTATCTCCGTGTTCATACATATATATTCTGAACATGAGTTAATTACTGTATTTCATAACATAGCCACCAAAGACTGCAGATGTCTTCCCTCTTCCTAACACCTTGACACTATCCCTGTCCAAGCTTTATTTCCTTCTTACTCCCTTATTAACCTGAGGCATAAAAAAAACATGATGATGTTATTGGCTATCATGCCACTCTGCATTCCCCTAGTAATATAGACATGTCTGCTTCTCCAAAGTGGGAGAATGCAGAGCGCCATCTAAGTTCCTGTATGTAATGTTAATAAACTATAAGGATGTACTGCATATACTGTATACACTGTACATCGTGCAGAAAACTACGTCAGGTCATGTGGGAAAAAGTTTTTTGGCTTCGGGAAAAAAGCATTTTGAAGCTAAAACATACATACTTTGAGCAAAATTTGTGGATTTTTGAATACATAAGGAACACCACTGGGAAGCTACAGAATGATATAAAAAACCTAAAACAAAATTTAAAAAATGGTTCCGCCCTTTAATACCGAAGGAAATTCTTTTGCTAGAGATTGCTCAAAATTACAACAAAAAAAGAATAAAAATCACAACAGAGCAATAAATATGTGTATCTTTAGGGTTAAAGTGTATCTTTGGGGTATAAAAAAATATGGCATTTGCGATATTATGTTTTGTGATACTGTATCGATTCTCCAAAATGATGTATCGATTTTTAATTAACCTCTTAAAAATCCGATGGACCGCCTGCAGACCTGGCCACTATTCTGGCTTTCGGAGGTTTTAGCGGGCTCATCTATTGGTACCAACCATGTTATACTTGCATGTCGGGAAGGAGGTTAAATAATGCTGCAAACTTACGCTAAATTTTGACGAGGAAAAACTGGCATGGCCATTTTCAAAAGGGTCCCTTGACCTCTGACCTCAAGATATGTGAATGAAAATGGGTTCTATGGGTAACTAACCCTAACCCTAACCATACAGACATGCCCACATTATGATTATCACATGCAGTTTTGGGCAAAAACAATGCATTTTTTTTGCATGATGTGTTATTTTCACCTACTCTAAAATGGTATATTTGAATATTTCTGCATACTGGGGTCCCTAAACAGTCTTAGAATTGCATAAATTCGGTATGAGGGGAAAACTGAGACTCTTGTTGATTCAATGAGTCGAAAAAAATAGTAAGTGAGTAAGATAAATCTAGTAAAAATAAGTCAATTAAAATAGAAAAGTAAAATACAACAACATAAGAAAAGAAAAGAGAGTAAAACTAATACTAATAACAATAAATTTAAGATAAATTTAGTAGAATAAGTGAACTAAAACAGAAAAACTAAGTACAGCCTGGTTCCAAGACGCTTTTTTTCTATTTAGACCATACAAGTGTCAGTCTTATTTACACATACTCTATAGTTGACTTAGCAGATGGGAAATTTGGTTCTTGATGACTGTGGGGGCGAAAATAAAAAAGATTAATGATGGTGTTCTTGTGAACTGGTCAGCGAGACATCAAAAGTAGCAAGGAAAAATGTTAATCCTTGTATCAGACAAACTAAACACACAAGTCTACTTAACAGGATTGAAATATTTCTTCAGTTAATCATGCTGAATGAGAGAAATTAGCTTTAGACACTAAGAATAACAAACCAAACTGATATACAACGACTACGGGTATCTGTATTGGCCAGTATCTCCCTTTAAATCTTCATTCAACATCATGCCATTCCAACGTAATACAAATATCTCCCACTGGCTCTCCCACTATAGCTAATGAGACTGTATGTCAAAATGCTCGAGATGCTTTGAGACACATTCCAACGTCAACCTCTGGTTAATGAAGGTAACATTAGGTAGGTCCTCTCCCTGTAATAACAAGGTCAGTCCTGAGGGCATCATACTGGCCTGCTGATTCCACCCGCTCTCTTCATCATCACTGAACTTCGTACTGGGATCTAATAAGCCAAGTGGAGCACTGGGTTTGGTTTAGATGTGTTCTGATCAAGGCTTGTCAGAATAAATTATAATCGTAGAATTTCAAAGAAACGTCATAAAATCAAACCAGTTGAATGTATCAAGAAATGATTCATTATTTAACGGGCGACTGAACTGAAAGCACCAGTGACTTGGCTTATTGATTCTATAAGCCAAGTCACTGGGAGCATATCGATTCTTATTGATTATTAGCCGCCTGACTGGAGAGGAGATGTAACCTTGAGAAGCATCTCTGAGGTTATCCTACCACTATGACCTTTAAAGCTGTCCTTTCAAAAATATTAATCCTCCCAATTACTCTCTAACCCAAATCCTTGAGGAATACAGCATCACTCTGAAAGCAACCACTGCAGCACTGCAATCATTAGCTATAGCACAGATGGACAAGTTCTAGGACCGTATATGTACAACAATTTGCTTCAGAGACACGGTTTGTGTAGGAAAGAAACATTCTGCCAGTCTCAGCACATCTTGATTATCAGAGTAGGAAACCAGATGGATTCATAAACGCACTTCAGGTGTGGGATGTCTTAACTATTAGCCTACATATGAATAAATCTCAAAACTATAAAGAGCAGATTTATTCACAGAAGTAATTATCCAAAGTGCCTGATCAGCACACAGCCATAGCTGGACACTGACCTCAGAGCAGGAAACTAAGGTCCAAAGGAGTACAAACAGCCTGGAGAAAGCCACAAACCCACGGGAATTTCGGATCTTAGAAGCTAGTCTGTCCAGATGAGCGTAGCTATGAGTTCACTATTTAGGACAGTTTATTGTGAGGAACTGAGAGGGTGACCAGCACATGATGCCAAAAAGATGTATGTTCATAAATAATTTAGCAGAGCCATACAAGGTCCATATTAGGCTTATTAATTGGGTGGTGTTAGTCTGCAACTCTAATGTTGTTTTCACAGTAGTATGATGTGATCTGTATTAGGAGTATTAGGGCCAGGTATAAGGACAAATAAATCAGACGAGGAAGGTTTTTATTTTTCTATTTTGGGGTGGCATTTTGAGAATAAAGTCGAAATATTGAGAGTATAGTCGAAATGTTTAGAATAAAGACGAAATGTCGAGATAAATGTAGAACTTTTGAGAATAAATCAAACTATTAGCGTTAGTGCATATACTGAGATTTCCACTTTATTCTCAAAATGCAAAATAAAAAAGAATCTTTCTCTTCTCATTTTTTTTTCCTTATGCCTTAAGCCGTAGATCTGTGACACAGCTGGCACAACCACTTTTTATCAGCCTAAAGGCCTTTACACACCGGGGGGCGTGATAAATAAAGGACGCAAAAATGCAAAATACTTGTCTTCGAATACTACAGTATATGTCTAGGGCTTTTATTGTGAAAGGTAAGAAAAGAAGGAGTGGATCTGGTCGGTGCTGCCTTTGACAAGTTTGAAAGGAGTAATACATTTTGCCATCTTGGTTCAGACTATGGAGCCTCTGTGTTGTTGTTTCATAAATATAGGCGCAACTCAACCCATTCCGCACACCGTGATTGGTTGAGGCCTTTATCCGCAGTGCGAAAGCTCAGAAAATCGACCTTGTTCCAAAAACGGCATTTACGGCATTAAATAACGCATTATTTAAATTACATAATTATTTGGTTAGTACAAATAGTGTCTGCATGCTAATATATGCATTATAATTAATATTTTTTATTTTGTTTTATGCTCAGCTTCATGCTTTTTATACTTTCATGGTAAAATTAGAATTAAAAGTCATTTTTTATCATTTAATTTATATATTATTTGTTTCAGCTCATGCTTGAGTTGTTGTTGCACCTAATAAAGATATTATTGTGCTTTAAGATTCGATGAAAACAATTGAACGATCCGACTGAACCAATGAACTGCTGTGATTCTATTTTTACAGAGATGTGTAGAAAAGGTTGAAGGAAATAGTATATGGGTGTGGGAGGATCCTCCAGGCAAGGAACCTGCTACCTTTGTGGGGCAGGCAGATAGTTATCGATCCTCCTCAAAATGAGGAGGAGGAGTTGTGTGTGTACATACATGTGTGTGCCTGTGAGAAGGTGTGATGACCTGTGAACTCCAGGCCCTCGGGCGCTTGTTAAAGCTCTCAGTAGCTTCCCATCCCCAGGGTTGGCAACCATGCTTGGCCTTGCAGCGCCACATGAAACCGGTGAGTAAACAAGGGAAGCAATCACGAATCACAGCTTTCAGCACACAATCCGAAAACACACACTAAAAACAAGCTTGTGCTAACACCATTACATATGCATGTATGCACATTCAGTCAGAGGCAAACAATTGCAGCAACGTCTGCAGGGGTTTGAGAGACAAGAGAGATACAGTCTCAGTTTCTCTGCCAGAACACTTCCTGGGTGACAAAGTTCACATGAGCATCTTTCAGGTAATGATGACGTCAAAAACACCTGTGTCAAACAACAATCCTTTGGCATGACCTCCTCTTTACATGGGCTGACTCTGTAGATGCTCTGTATGACAATGGACAGATAATTTAAAGAGGATCTATTATGCTTATTTTCAGGTGCATAAGTGTACTCTGTGTTTCTACTCAAACATGTTTACATGCTTTAATGTTCAAAAAACATATTATTTTTCTCATACCAGCTGTGCTGCAGCACCTTTTCATCCTCTGTCTGAAACGCTCTGTTTGAGCTCCTGCCCCGCCCTCCCAAAAAGTCCACTCTCTGATTGGTCAGCTGGCACACTCTGTTGTGATTGGTCAATTGATCCAAACTCTTCGGACTCCGCTCCAACACCACTCTAACTAGCTTTGTTTGAGGGTGTGCCAAACTAGCCACTAGGCAGGTATTATGCAAATGTGTTACTTGGTGACATCACCATGTTACAGAAAAAAAAGACAGGACTTTAGCAAAGCGTTTCTGGCAGTTCAGGAGCAGTGTTTCTGTGGGGGAGAGAGATCTCCCTTTAGGGTGGACTATGGGTATTGTAACTGTTCAGACCTTTTACATGAAAGGGAAAAAGCACAAAAGCATAATAGTTCCTCTTTAAGATTTATAGGTGTTTATTCGACTCAACTCTTTCAAAATATAAACTAGGGCTGTCAAGGTTAACTTGAAAATAAGGCGTTCATTTTAACGCCACTGATTTCTTTAATGCATTAACGCAACTTGCGATTTTTAGGTTTAAGCTAGGGTGAAACTAGAAAACCTAAGGAATCCATTGGTACCAACCAATGTCATACTAGCTTGTCACGAAGGAGGCTCAATAATGCTCCAAACTTTTGCAAAATTTTGGTGAGGAAAAACTGCCATGGCCATTTTCAAAGGGGTCCCTTGACCTGAAAATGGGTTCTCTTGGTACCCACGAGTCTCCCCTTTAAAGACATGCCCACTTTATGATAATCACATGCAGTTTGGGGCAAGTCATAGTCAAGTCAGCACACTGACCGCTGTTTTTGCCTGTTGGGCTTGAGTTTGCTTATGATTTGTACATATTTTTCATGCTAAATGCAGTACCTGTGAGGGTTTCTGGACATTTAATTAATTGATTTCCAATAACAGCCTAAATATATACATATACTTGCATAAAGCAAGCATATTTGTCCACTCACATGTTGATAAGAGAATTAAATACTTGATAAATCTCCCTTTAAGGTACATTTTGAACAGATAAAATATGTGCGATTAATCACTAATCACTATGGACAACCATGTGATTAATCTTGATTAAATATCTTAATCGAATGGCAGCCCTAATAAACACAACAACTGCTTAAGAATTCCAGACATAAACCTAAAACCAGGTTTGATGGATCCCAATGATGGGCAACAATAAAAATAGCTTAAAAGCCTTAAAGCCATTCAAAGCTGTGCCAGAGTTGCTGCCAGCAGTAAAGAATAACAGAACATCTGCTAAATTAGCAAGCAACCAGTGCATCTTTCTTCAAAAATAATAGAGTAGTTTCTGCAGATTCTCAGACAGCATGAATGAAGCAGAGTGGGGCCACACCCTGAATGATTTGAAAAGAAAAAAATCATATTCCTATCCTTCACGTTGGCATGTTCCAAGAAATAAACATTAATGAAGATGCTCTTTCAAACTGCTCTCCAGTGAAGCTTGTTAGTTGCATTATTTCTAAGGAAGGGAAAGAAGGAATTTGACAATTCCATCGAACAAACAAAGGAATTCCCGTCGGTGCGCAAAGATGTCCCATCAGCCCCATCATCCATAGCGAAGAAGTCCTCATTAGCAGTGGGACTCGGCTCATCACTGTCACCACCACAAAGGCTACAGGGAGTCTTGTTAGCTTAGAGGACGACACAGCAGGCCAGCTTTCACCCAATCAAGCCATCATTACTTAAAGTCCAGCGTTCTGTAACAAGTGCTGTGCTGGTATTTTGGGTCACAACAGTCAACCTCTTGCAGCCACGAGTGTCAGTTGTCCAAGCAGCATGAGTAGGTACAAGTGAACTCTGACCTGTGTGCAACTAACTCCTGCAGGCCAGCCACATGTCTCAATCAAACCGCTCCCTATGGGGCTGCTGCACACACCAGTGATGGGATTAGGCTGTGTTCTGCTGGTCTCTGAGCCCCTCTTGTACTTACTTCTCCACTGATAACACATACGAGGCGGTCTATAAAAGGTAAAATAAGCCTCAGAGGGCCTTGGTCACTTATTGCTCAAGTAATTAGCCTAGTTATTAGCTTAGCTAGTGCGGCTATTATGAAGATATTAATCCTAACAGTCCCAGCAGAACTGAGAGGGTTAACTGAGCTTTCGAATCCTGTACTAAAGCACAGTTGAGACAACCGTCGTAACAAAGACTAACAGGATGAGCCCTTCTTTTATTTTTTCCCATGGTTCCTTTTTAGACAGTGTTTACAGGCCATCAAACACAGCAGGTAGAATGGCGAGGCAAGTAACGGCGTCACTCTGGGGAGGCATAATTTGGATCCGTGGGATGAAAGGGACAAAGCCATCTCGACACGAGCATATGCTTTTAATGGCCATCATTTAGATTATTATGCATCATCCAATTACCGTCGGCAGATTTATTATGCGGAGATTAAACTCTCGACGAAAGGGGAGTTCCATGGTTTTCCCTTTTAGTTCTGAGTAAGATGCAGTCACTTCACAGCACAGCTTTGGGAGCTTGATGTTTTAATGATGCACCATTTTTTATGCTACAGTCAAGATACCATACAAGTGGATGAGTTGGTATGCATTAAACAAAAGTAGGCTGGAAAGAATATGTAATAATTTTGATTGCACTTTGCAATGTGTGCATCATTTTCAAGGACATGCATCTAAGCCTGGCAGCTATCCCACATATAATGTTTAAAAATCCCTGTCTAATATAATCTATGGCGGGATAGGGATGTGGTGAACACACTCACAGGTTCAAACCAGTGGGCAACTCCAGGGTCAGAAAAGTGAAGCCAATGCGGAAGTGCCTTAAACTTGCATTCTTTCTAATAGCCAGCAGATGGCGACGACTCTGGTTGCAAAAAGAAGTCTGATTGTATAGAAGTCTATGAGAAAATGACCCTACTTCTCACTTGATTTATTACCTCAGTAAACATTGTAAACATGAGTTAATGGTCTCAATCGCTAGTTTCAAGTCTTCTTCAATACAGCATGATGTTCATTTAGTAAATTATGGTCCCATTTAGAGTCAAATAGACAATAAAGCAGGGTATGCTTTAGGGCGTGGCTACCTTGTGATTGACAGATCGCTAGCATGGCATTGTCCGGTCTGGGTGTTGTGTTTTCATCTTACAACGTTAACCCTTTCACAGTGTGTTTTCAGTTCAGAAAGTTAATTATAACCTTTTTGGTAACCTAAAAACGTGTTTTTCAGCGTTCGGTTGTACTTGGCTCCACCCTCTCGTGTCACTTTTGGTTGCAAAAAACCAAGATGGTGACAGCCAAAAACCAAGATGGCGATGGCCAAAATGCCGAACTTGAGGCCTCAAAATAAAATAAAAGGGCTAGTTTCATGTCAGGTTAAGCAAATTAACATATTCACATCATGTTGAAGGATCAGAGAACTTTCCTAAAAAGGACAGAACCGCACAAATCTCCTTGAGTACTCTTGAAACGCTCCTCAGGATTGAGTGGTTACCAAGTGTGTCAGTTTGTAAATTTAGAGACAACGAACTGGAAAATCAGTGTCATACACATTTTGTTGTGCTCTTGATGTGGACAGGCTAGCCTTAGTAAGTTTTCCTTTTTTGAGTCACCGCCGGAATTTAAGAAAACCGTTGGTAAATGGCTGTATTATATCCACATGTTGATACTGTGCAGCTTCTGCTTCTGGTCACAGAAGCAAGGAAGAAAAATTTGGTGCATTATGTTTGGTTTGGAAAATGTGACATAAATAACACACATAATATGTTGACTTTAAAGAATGGTGTCACACCCAAGAAGGTTTAGAGCAAAAAACCTTGGAAAAATATGCCTCTACACTGTCAAAGAAAGGACTAAATAAAGCCCATCTCTCGGTGACAGACACTTATGAAAGCTCTAGTGCTGAAAATATATTGTTCTTTTTTCAGTCTGTGGCCAGTGCTAATGTTACTGACAGCTGTCTTTGTCTTACACAGTGAACAAGACTGGCGCCAGTCGGGAGTTTCAGGGACTCTTGAAATTTCTAAAAACATCTCTTATGTGCCTTTGCCTGTGGTTAAAAGAAGAGATGCGTTGAAAATGTGTATGATTACTGGTGAATATCATCACAAAGTTCTTGTTTTGTATTTTCTTTTTTTTGCTTCCTACATCAGGCTGAAGCTTTAACCTAAAAATAGCTTAAAGTAGTAGCTTTAAACAGGTAACATACAATTTACGGTGGTAAGATTTAGTCATTATTCACTATTTGATGTGCAGCGGTCACTCAGTTTGTGCCCCACAGCAGGTGCAAAGGTAAAAATGTTGTTATCTAATATCTGGACTGAAGCTACCATCTATTGGTCTATGTGACTATAGAGTGCCCCAGGGATGACGTATTTTTGTTGGCCAATCAGCAACCGCCTTTTTTATGCTTCAGAATTCACAAGTGGGATATTTACTGACATATTTTATATTGTAGAACAAAACATTAAAATCTCTTAAGCTTGTGTTAACAATAAACCTTATTTCAGGCATCTAACTAACCCATTGACTTCCAGATGAGGGAACCGGAAGTGCTGAAATGCCAACTTATTTCCGGGTTTTAAGACTCATTCCTGTAGCGCTCTACAGTTGCTACTATATTTTGCATAGCATTAGTGTGCCTTGGGTGGAGGAGGTGATGCTCCTTCAATGGATACACCTGCAAGGTCTGCTGCTTGACTGCAACACAGTGGCTAATATGAGCTTGTGATCGTGGCTAAAGGAAAAACGTGTGAGCCAATACGGTCTAGTGGAAAGTAAGTATGCTGTCAGCGCTCCAACAAAAACTTTTCCTTGCTGATGTGCACCCCAACCTTCACCTGCAATATCAGCGCTATACCAATGTTATGCTTGGTCATTTTCCCAGATTGAACCATGAACCCTCCAACAGAAACACAGCAACCACACAACATGTACAGTATAATCCAACGCTTTCTTCTCCGTCTCAGTCAGATGATGTTTGACAATTTCCCAACTTGTGTCATGCTGGGTTGGAGTAGGCACACTTAAATTACTAGATAAAAATATACAGCAAACTAAAAATACCACAGTACATGGGAATCTAACTCTCAACCCCCCCAAAAAAAACATGTATTTAAATATTTATTCCAGTATCTAGTAGTGAATCTACCATGTAGGGCTGCATCAAATGGTTATTTTCATTGTTTCATTAATCTGTTGATTATTTTCTCAATTAATCAATATACTTAATCCATAAAATGTCAGAAAATGGTGAAAAATGATCATTAGTGTTTCCCAAAGCCCAAGATGACATCCTCAAATGTCTTGTTTTGTCCGCAACTCAAAAATATTCCTCTTACTATCATAAAGGAGTAAATAAACCAGAAAATATTCACCTTTAAGAAGCTAGAATCAGAGAATTTTTACTTTTTTTATCTTAAAAAATTACTCAAACTGATTAATCAATTATCAAAATAATTGGTTATTAATTAAATAGTTGACAACTCATCAATTAATCGCTGCAGCTCTACTACCATGCATGACATTGGCAGTGCAATGGAGCCTTTTTTTCCCATCCATTGGAAGTATCCTTACTGGTCTAACTGGTGCAAAGGGACTGCCCAAGTGAAGTCATCATTCTGCTTCTCATTAACCTGCAACTCCTGTAATGTAATGTATGCACCCACTGAGCACTGAAGATGATGATAACCCTGCTATGTTTGACTCCTCACATGCATTTCTTATCATATACATAACACAACCTGCTCTCACACAATAAACCTCTTTTTTTTCCCCCCTCTTTGGACACTTAAACTGTGGCAATTAATTTCCACCGGTGTGATAAGAGCTGCTTGTGTTTCACTGGGCTGCAGCAGAGCATAGAGAGATAAATGGGTCACTTTCAGCAAACCAGGCAGGACGCAGTATGGGTCAGTAGGGGCCACATAGAGATAGATACTGGCTGCTGGCTAAACAGAGGAAAGGTGACTGGAATACCCGCAGGGTGCCATGATGGATCAAACTTAGCAAATGCATCACTTCTTTCTCTGTTCCCACCATTGCTATTTAAACCATTTTTTATATATATATACACATGCTATTCTTTTTTTTAAACTTCCCATCCTGAAAACACAGAACTACTGAACAGTATAGCACTAAATGAATGCAGAGCTGTGGATTGTTTTATGGAGGTTGTTTTATAATTTTATTCTCAGGTATTGTCTTATTTATTGTAGTATTTATCAACTGTACTATTTATAGATTGTAAAGGGCTGAGAGAGAGCCAGGGTAAAAATGCATTTCACTGTACACTCTACTTTTAAATGCATATGACAAATAAACTTGAAACTGAAACAAGGAAAAGCTGTGGTGGTAATAATACCTGAACAAATGTGTAGAAGTGCCAGTAGACAGTAAATCCCCGTCAGACAGGCAGGCATCATTCAAGAGCAGCTGGAGACGGTGGGAATCCAGTTAGAATGCGCTTTTGCTGTCTATTTCATCGAAATCACAACTTCTATACCGCAGAGCCGGTGATGGAGAGAGAGAGTTCCTGAACTCCGCAATGACACAGATAATACTGTTCAACAACTGCTCCACGGAGAGTGGGATTTCTCTATTTTGAATCAAAGTTGAGATCAGTCGGAGGCACTCGAGAAGTAATCCACTCAATGCCACTCGGATTGTCCCCGAACGCCTCACTTCCAAACGCAGAGAACTTGGCGGAATTCATCTGTGATCAGATAAACGCTATTAGTTCCACTTCGGTCGGGAGGAGAAGCTTTCTGCGGCTGAATGGAGAGCAAGAATCCCAAAAAAAAAAGAGAGTCGTCCTGTTGCAGTCAGTCAGTCTGCTTTAATGGTTTAAACGTGTAGTTTTTTGACCCCCTTGGTTCCTGGTTGGATGAGGCGCCGCGCGTCTTTGCGCACTCAGTGCTGGTTTGGTTTCCCCCCTTAAACCAGTCAGAGGCTTTTTTCTGTTGTGCAGGAGGAGATTCCTGCGAGTCAGGCACCATTTAACCGCATAAGGAGACATTCACAACACGAGGCTCCACTTGCATCAAGGCACGTCCTCTTATGAAAAAAGAAAAAGAAAAAGAAAAAACACCCAGGGCTAAAAATGACTGCAAAAACTATGTGGATGTAGTTTTAATAGCCAACAGAAGATTATCCCATGATTCAAGCTGTTTCTAGCTTATTGGAAAACCTGCAGCATATAGGATCCAAATTGGCTGCACCAATCAAACGCTTTTGATTTAAGTGTCCATCATTATATGTTAAAAAGAGAATATTATGAAGGTGCAGAATTCCCCCAACCCAAAAAGTGCACTTAATATTTTAAAGTGTGTCTACAGTTGAAAGTGAACATTTGACCTTGGATGAATGATTTATACTTTTTTTTACCTTCCTATCAAGACTACGTGCACTTTCACTGTGTGCTTATTAATTAAATCCAAAAATCAGCTCAGGCTGCACATATATGGGGGAAAAAAAAAATAGTGTATTCCTATAATGAGCCGGTAAAATGTGGCTTCTTCCACACCCGGAGAGCATTGTGGTTCTTCTTCCCATGTTAAAAATCGATGAAGATTTCGCCCTCTTGACCTCTCAACACACCACTGGGAAATGAAATGGCATTTGAAGTGAATTAGAAATGTGATGCCTCACATATTGTGTCTTGGTATCAAACATGCTGAAGTAATAATCACATTGCCTGAGTGATAAATAAAAATACATTTTGAATTAAGCTAAGATTAATCCTTTAAAGATAATAGTTACAATATATATCTCTGACCTAGTGAACCACAGAAATGTCTTGTGTTTTCTAAGGAGGTCAGCACTCCCTCTGCTGGCTGCAGGGCTGCAGCACAGTAGCACAGCAGCACAGCATGGGCTTAGTTTTTGTTTTTTAAATATTGATATTTAAAGCTGCAGTGCGTAGAATTGGAGTAAATATGATAAAAAAAAGTTATTTTTATGAAACGGTCAATATATCCTGACAGTACTCCATGAGACAGGTCATCTGAAAAAAATAATAATATGTCTGTGTCCTCCGGTGCTCCTAATGGTATCTGCAAGATTTTCACAGACCGGAGGAAAACAACCAATCAGAGCCTAGCTGGAGCCTTGCCGTCTCTGAGCAGCTGTCAATCACTCGCAAACTCCGATCAAACGGTCAACCTAGGCAGCGCTGATCAAATATGAATCAATATTCTGTGACTGTAATGCCTATTTCTCGCCTCAAATGTTTTCAGAAACATCTCGTAGTGTACTGTTTAGCTGTAAAATGAGAAAGTTTGCTCCGGCTGGTGGGCGGTGCTTGGTATTTCCTCAACTGATCTCAACATGGCTGCCGAATGACACACTTTTTCATTTTACAGCTAAACAGTACACTATGAGATGTTTCTGAAAACATTTGAGGCGAGAAATATGCATTACAGTAACAGAACAGTTGCCTAGTTTGACTGTTTGATCAGAGTTCGCGAGTGATTGACAGCTGCGTCCGTTGAATGAACAGCCAATCGGAATGCTCTCTCTCTGAAATGACCTGTGATTGTCCAAAGTCTCTCGTCACGGGCTAGATTTTTTAAAGCCTGAAAACAGAGCCAAGATGATGTGCAGAAGTGTAGTTATCTTTCAGAACACTTCAATTATGCTGAAAGGTTATTATGTCATTTTTGCCCAGTGATGCCAAAAATATTCTGCCTACTGCCACTTTAAAGTGAAATTCCATTTGCACCCAAATTCTTTCCACGCCATGCTGAGAACCTCTTAGTGGAATAAGCAGGCAGGCTGCATGACACTACAAAAATATGTCAAGTTAAGTGCATGCATCACGTCTACAATAAAAAGCACACGCTTAAAAATTCCTTCACATCTCCGACCAAAATTAGTAACAGAAGAAAAGAGAGTATAATTATGTATTCAGACTAACTTCAATCACTCTGTCTCACTAACACATCACAGAAGTGATGCTTCTGGTCTTTAAAGTCACATTTAGACTGAACTAAATTGACTTCTTCAGCCCTCCCTCTCCGTGACCTCTCGCCTCAAATCCTTTAATTGCCCATTGTGGACCACTGGGTGGCTCTGCTGAATGGAGCGCCTGCTGCTGTCTAAACTGAGCCATCACGGTTGGTAAACAACCAGTAGAATATGGGAGATTACTGTCTCACCACGAGCCTTTATAAAGCATTCTTTCCATTTTTTTTCCCCCCATTCAAGAACACCTTCAGCTCTCTTTTTCTTTTGCTTTCTCGCAGGTTGTTTTTCCTCCCATACTCTATTCAACATGTTTGCAGCAACACAATGGCACCGGTATATACAGTACTGCTATATTTCTTGCTATTTCCCCTATTATTAAGTCTTTATTCTTTGTTTGCACATTGCTATTGTGTTTCTTTTCCCTACCACACAGTTTCTGTTTACATTTTTCTATTTCCTCCAATATTATCCCCATTATATGACTCTCTGGCAGCTCAGTGGGCTGAAAATGAATGACTGCAATAGTACCATAGCACTGTAGAGCAGGGACTCTCAAACTTTTGGGGGAGAGAATTTTCCAAGGACCCCGTCTTAATCATAACACCTATTATGCTTACATTTGTACTTTTAGATCACATTGGAGCTATTTCTATTCTAAAACTTTCAACCTAAATGCTTCAGACCTGTTTTATAGTGATGAACAGAAACACATTTCAATTTGAATCATGTTAAGATAAAATAAAATCTTTTATTAGTCCCACAGCGGGGAAATTTTCAATGTTATTGAATGTTAATACCACTTATATACCTTTAAACAAAGAGTGATTTCATTAAAAAAATTGCATTTGGTCTCAACTTGACAGCATTTATAGTCTGAATTTCAAGTAATTGATCTTAAAAACGTTCAGTAAATGAACAGTAGCAACACTAGCATAGTACTGATGAATGCAGATATTTAAATTTACAAGTCTAAAGGTGACTTTCAGTGAGTGCTTCAACTTTAAAATAATGAACTTATCAGAGTTTCTATTGGCTCAAAGCTAACGTCGGTGGAGTAATGGACACAATAAGCTTGTTTTATTGGCGCAAATGGTCCTCATCTGTAGATAATGCACTTTTAATTGGTACGGCACAATTTAAAAATGTATAGTAAATTATTTTGCCCCCTGACACGGACTCCACTTTGAGAATCACTGCTGTTTATGGTCTTGGTCATGTAATGACTGTACAATTAGTCTCATTTTATAACACTGACAGGTATAAACTATAGCTGCCATCACAGCAGGGCTAAAGCACAAATAACAAGAGGATAGAGATTCAACAGAAGAGCTCTTGCTTCATGCGCGTGTTGCCTCAACATAACAACAGGTGCAGTGCACACAGCTAAAAGCACGCTTTGTGGGTTCTATCGCACATTTCGCAATTGGTCACAATCCAAAACATCTAGACTCCCAACACTGATATTTTCCAGGAACAGATGGTGAAAAAAACGGACACAAAGACAAGCGCGTCTTCATGGCAACACAGCACATGAAATGGCAAGGGTTTCAAGGAGACGGTGCCAAGTACTGAGACCTATTTTTATTTATTTATTTCACTCCAAAGTAGCTCTCCAGTTGGTTCGGAGCCAGAGGGAGAAAATATCTCCAAAAAAGCACAAAGCCAAATCCCAAAAAATATTTATGAAGGAGTAAATAATTTGGATCCTCCACGGACCAACAAACTTGGCCTCGGCGAGTCCTCTATTAGTCAGTGTTTGGGCCATGAAAAAATACAGACTATACCTGATATCGGGAGTGAAATGCAGATTTTAATTACATGAGCAAGTGGACTGTATGAGCTGTGCGGATATGTGCGTATGTAACACACGGCAGCGACTTTCACTACATTATTATGCCCATTCTAGCTTTTATTTTCCACTCTCCCTATTTCCCATTATCTGTGACAGCTCTGTCATTTCCCTCCACTCGTTTATGCCTTTGCATATTTGTCAGCAGCACCTCTCACTGCGCATTACTATAGTTGCTCAGGGTCATCCAAAGTGTCAAAAGCAAAATAAGAGACAGCCTTCCGCGTTTCGCCATCAAACAGTGAGAGAAAAGCTGATGCAATAGCCGCGTGCCTCTGCTCTCCTCGATCTCCCTCCAAATTGGCAAACTGGCAGCTACCCGGCTGGTCTTATCAGTCGTTAAGACTTGGACATCCTTTCAACTTCTCACAATCTCACTGTCATCTTTTTTTTTTCTTTCCTGCTGGGCCACAAAAGATTTAAGGTATGAAAAAAAAAAAAAAAAAATAGGCGTCTTATCTTGAGAGAGGAAACAGACAGATAAAGAATCCCCCTTTCAGCCATTAGCTCCACATAAACTACATCAGATGGAAGCCAGTAAGAGCTCCAATTTAGATTCCACAAAAGAAAAAAACTTTGTTATGCTGCCCATTAAAGATAAAAGGGCCAAAAACATCATTATTTTAGCATCTCATTTTCTTCTTCTTGTTAACTTAAATTTGCGCCAGGCGTCAGCGAGTCTTATTTTGTCATCCTCCAAAACCATAGAGGCCATAGGGAGAGAACTCCTAAACGTTAAGCTTTGTTCTATCCCAATACATCACCAAAGTCAGAGCCCTCGCCGTAAAATGTCAAAGCGAAGGGAGAGGGGGGATTGAACTGCGTTGGCTTTGGACACAGCACTTGAGGTCTTGCAGCTGCTGAACTGGCATTAAGTGGTATTAGAGTCTTTGTCAGCAAAAGGAAACATAGTCCTCTTCCTGGGAATTGGGTTCAACGTCGTATCTTTCAAAGGACAAATACAGAATCAGCACAATCTGGAGCACCACTTAACTCACTGCTGGCTTTGTCGAGGCTTATTTCAGACATTTCTTTCAAACTGTTTTACAAGACCGAGACAAAAGTATTGGCCGCTCAGAAATAATTGGATAAAACAGATCTGATATTTTGATGACAAGATTAGAACAAAAACAAGAGACTAAATGACGTGTACTGCTGGATTAACACAAGTATACTGTATGCTGCAGTAACAACAACATGGCGTATAACAAGAGATGGAAGAATGATAGAGATATGTTGTGTAGAGAGCGAGGCGGTAAGATCAAAGCTCTTCATTGCTTTGTTAAAGGTACAGTGTGTAGGATTTGGCGGCATCTAGTGGTGTGGTTGCAGATTGCAACCAACTGAGTACTACCTCACTCTGCTCACTCCTCCCTTTCTAAGGCTGCGGTAACGCGAGCCACCGAGTGTAAAACCGTGGTAACGCCAATGGAAGTCAAACGGCGGCTGGAGATACCACGGTTTTGCACTCTGCAGCTCACGTTACCACAGTTTCATAAGCGTGTCTGAGAACTACAGTGGCCTTCAAGTAACATAAAAAAGCAAAAGGCTCTCTCTAGAGCCAGTGTTTGGTTTGTCCATTCTGGGCTACTGTAGAAACATGGCGGAGCAACGTGGCGGACTCCGTGAAGAGGAACCGCTCCCTATGTAGATATGAAGGGCTCATTCTAAGCTAACGAAAACACAACAATTCTTACTGTAAGGTGATCATACACTAATAAAAACATAGTTATAAATATTATATTCCATCTCTGCTAATACATCCCTCAAAGTGTTACACACTGTCCCTTTAAAGGAATGTTAGATTATTGCTCCTGATCGACCGGAATGGCACAAATCAGATATAGCACTTTGGCAGTGTACCTTTGTATCCGAGGTTGTTGTCTTGTTCAGATGCTGGTTCAGATGCAGGTGTTTGGGAGATGACCTCACGGTTCCCTCTGTGTTTATCTGCATCTGTTTGCATGGGGACGACGACAGTGGAAAATACACTTAAAAAAAAAAAATGTACAAACTTATCCATGTGCAACATGGACATCTTTTCTTCCTGGCATTAGTTTAACCATGAACAGAAAACTCCGTCAATAAATCTCACTGATGGATTAAATGTTGTGGAACATTTTAGTCTACAACAGGCTCACATTCATTTTTTTTTCTATTTATTACTTGCCTTTAAAACCACAAAAGAAGAACATTTTCCAGGATTTTTATTTTTCATTTATTTATTTATTTTTAGCTAATTTGTTCAGTATTGAGAGTGTGGTGGAATAGAGCAATCAAACAAAATAAACAATAAATACAACATTTCCTGCAGGCAAATCTTCTCTCCAATATCCCATACAGTCAATCCTTCCCCCATCCCCTCCCACCCACCAGACCTTGCACCAAAGAAAGTAAGAAAGTAGAAAGTAAAAACAAAACATGTGAACATGAGCAGAGTGCATGCAAGCACATGTACATATAAGTATAACTTAAATATATATATGAAATAAATTAAATAAATAAATAATATAATATAATATAATATATTAGACCAAAAGAAAAGATCACAAAGTATAAAAAAAGGTGGCGGGGGGACACCTCAGCTATTGCTTGTAATGTCATCAGCCAGAACAGACTGTGTCTATGTAACCTAAAAAAAAAATCCATCTGAAAACTGTTGCAAAATGGCAGCAGTCACAGCAACATTATAGTTACATAAGGTGCCGCAATACATTCTATTATGGATACCATCTGTGTCAAAAGAGCAGATTTATGAACTTTTTTTTGACATTGTTAAAAAAAAAAAAAAAACACTTTACTCAATTCGATTCAGATGATGACTCATTAAGTTGAAGATAGTTTGTGATTTTTTGCAATATACATGAAGGCAAAGAGATATTTCCCTTGCCACTAGATGAATACATTTTGCTCTGGAAGCACATTGTAGCAGCGCCAACACTGTGAGGTGATCAAATTTAATCACGCAGTCACAGAGAGATGAAGTATGTATGAACGCATTAACGTCTTAGTCGCAAGAAGAATGTGATCTCCTCTATGTAAACAGAAAATAAATCTACACAACATCTATATAACTATAGACAGGAAATGGAAAGCAAGCAATAAACCTTTTGTACACTTTAGAGTACTCAAATTATATCATCGATGAACACAATCTGAACGATGTGAATTATGCATAACATTCATAAGTCAAATGCTTACACGCACCGACCATAAAGTTTCCATTGATTTACCCATGTTTTACACACTGGCTGGGTGATTGGCTGTAACTTATAGTCATGGATTTTATCTAGAAATATACCACTAGAGGGCACCACCACTTCATCACAGCATTTGGAATTAAAACCAATAAGCAGCAATAAAAGGCAAGTATCTTACTGTTTTGTTATTGTCATGCAGGTTTTAAAATGTGTTTTTTAATTTAAAAGTCAAAGGCTATAGAAATCCTAACTGTACTGATTATCAATTTGTCCAGTGGAATGCCCAAAACAGAATAACAAAGCTATAACTGTGACCATATCCATATGGAAGTCCATAATTTAATTTAAAAGCAACAATGATACTGTAGGTTGTTAATCCTCTTATTAAGTGAGACATTAATCCTCTCAAAATATCACCCATGGAGACACCTGACCTCTGTGTGTCTCATTATCATAATCATTACTGTAATAGTAAGAATAAATGAAGGTAGTGGGTAAAATACATTATGCTCAATTAAAGGCAAAAAGCAAGTTGGGGATGCCCTGTCTTATGGACATTTCATGAAAATAATTTATAAATACATATGCTGATTTCTGTGTCTTTTTTCAGCCACAAGAGGACAGTATAGCTGCACCTATGAGGTGCTGACTGAAGTTCTGCTAATAATGTCTGGTCAGTGAAAAGATTCTCACCTGATGAAAAGTCCATGGCACGGCCCCGCTGCAGCTGGTCGATACAGAGCAGGCTGATGAGAAGGAATGTGACGGGGGATTGTACAGCCAGCATGGTCCCCGATGACCCGGCCTGCTTTCAACAAGGCCTTTAATAAACCTGGAACCAAGATGAGGAACAGGTGAACTTTAGAATTTATGGGACATCATTTATTGGGATATCACTTTATTATTATTATTATTATATTATCACAAATGTGAGCTGAACTTGAGACATGCTGGAGGAATAAAATGATCAGTATACACTGTGCTCCAACATTAGTCAGATAGCAACATTCTTTGCTTTTATTTTGGCTTCATTATTTTTCACTATTTTTTGTCTTTTTGGTGGGGTGTGGGGTGGGGGGGAGGGGGGGGGGTTAAGGGGAGATAGCATGTCAGCAGTAGATGTCACATAGAAGTGGTGTACATCATCTGAAAGCTGGGAACCTGAAGATTAATTTGACAAGCAGCTCAGCACTGTGTGTCAAGTTGCTCTAGTCATAAATCACAAATAATGATAATTCATTAAAATAAATTGTGAAAGAATTTTTGGGTTGATACCATTTGTTACACAGATTTAATGCTGAATTTAACCATTTTTACCACTTGAAAATTAATAAAAATGATCAATAATCCCTCTAAAATACCACATTAAGACACCAAGACCTGTGATTAACCTAGAGGTCTCAACTGGTCATTTTATACAGGGTCAAATTTTAAAATACTCAATACATCAAATCTCAATATAATTAAATGGCTACTATGGGGACTAACATCATCACATATGAATGAAACTGGGCTCATTGGATCCACAAGAGTCACAGCTTTACAGTGATACAATGATGATATGAATAATTAATAATATAATGTATGCAATTCTAAGACTGTTTAGGGACCCCAGTATGAAGAAATATTCAAATACATCATTTTTAGAATAGACGAAAAATGTATACTGTATGTAAAAAAACTGCATGGCATTTGCACCAAACTGCATGTGATTATCATAAAGTGGGCATGTCTGTAAAGGGGAGACTCGTGGGTACCCATAGAACCCATTTTCATTCGCATAGCTTGAGGTCAGAGGTCAAGGGACCCCTTTAAAAATGGCTATGCCAGTTTTTAGTTTTTTCTTTAAGACTGAGCTTCTTAAAGACAGTAATGTTGGTCAGGATCGCTGATAACATTATATTTTATTACACTATCATTAGCCTAATAAAATCCCATTATGCTAAACATGTTTTTATAAAATTCCTCTCACAAAGTGGAATCACAAAACAAACCCTTCGTCCACCATCTACCCTGCTGGCGAGCACTATACACAACCATGTTCCCGTGTGAAATTCCACTACAAAGAAGAGAGGAAGGACAGATGGACTTTCCTCTGAAAACCACCCAGCATGCAGCCAAACTCCAAGTCTGTCTGTTTCAGTCCGATCCATCCACACACACATACCGAGGGGAATGCTGATCGCTACGGCTTCACTGTTGCTTCCCCCTATCGTATTCCAACACACGAGTGAGCTTCTGCAGTACATCTGAAACACTCTCTCTCCCTGTGTTTTGTGCAAAACTGTGAACGCTTTTGTGTTCAAGTGCTCCATCAAGATTTCATGTGCTCATACATAATCCAAGTCAAACACGCTCACATTTACCTGCTGCACATCCCCAACAAACACACACACACACACACATAAAACACACCCTTGCTCTCAAGTGGGAATGGTGATGAGACACGGTGACAGCGCCAGGCGGGAGGAATAGGAAGTCAGTTGTACTGATCAGCCATCTGTGGTACAAACGGCTTTGCAACTCATCCTAGCTGTCTGATGGACGGCCAGATTCCTGGGATGCCTTGGCACCCTGCGGCCGCCGACTCCATGCGCCACTTTAATTGTTCTGAGAAATGCAACAACGACAGCCAACATTGTAAAGAATATGCCAAAAACTTGTGATTGAGATTTATCTACTAACTAGTGATATGTTGTTAGCAGCTACCTTTTTCTGTATATGGGATGAAAGGAGGAGGTACTGTGCATGTTTAATGTTCTGGGTTTGGCTTTTTGTTATCAATCTTTCATGAAGTTTTTAATGAAATCTAAAAGGCTAATAAAAACAGATATTTTGTTCTACAGATGATAAAAGATGGAAATGGCTGTTTCATTTTGATATCCTCAACATAGCAGACTTTATTTTAAAACCATGTAAAAGAAGGCTAGATACAAGGGCTGTCAAAATTACCGTGACAATAACACACATTAACGCAAGTTCATTTTAACGCCACTAATTTCTTAAACGCATTAACGCAACTTGCGATTTTTAGGTTGTAGCGGGCTCAGTTTTACAGCTAGAGTAAATATATATTAAAGGGCATCATAAGAAACTAGAAAACCTGAGGAATCCATTGGTACCAAACACCAAATAACGCTCCAAACCTACGCTACATTTTGGCGAGGAAAAACTGGCATGGCCATTTTCAAAGGGGTCCCTTGACCTCTGACCTCAAGATATGTGAATGAAAATGGGTTCCATGGGTACCCACGAGTCTCCCCTTTACAGACATGCCCACTTTATGATAATCACATGTGGTTTGGGGGCAGGTCATAGTCAAGTCAGCACATTGACACACTGACAGTTGTTGTTGCCTGTTGGGCTTGAGTTTGCCATGTTATGGTTTGAGCATATTTTTATGATAAATGCAGTACCTGTGAGGGTTTCTGGACAATATTTGTCATTGTTTTGTGTTGTTAATTGATTTCCAATAATAAATACACATACACATTTACATAAAGGTAGCATATTTGCACACTCCCATGTTGATAAGAGTATTAAATACTTGACGAATCTCCCTTAAAGGTACATTTTGAACAGATAAAAAATGTGTGATTAATATGCGATTAATTGCGATTAATTATGGACAATCGTGCGATTAAATATTTTAATAGATTGACAGCCCTATTAGATACATTATTTAAATTTAGAATCTGTACACACACACATATATAAAATATGACTGTCTGAAATTGAATGATACAAGGTGTGCTTTATTTTTAGCCTTGTTCTGTTCTTCATTCTGGATCGGGCTTATAATAAATTGTGGAATCTTGTAAGTCAATGCGGGCTTGGTATATTTGTATGCATGACACAGCAATAAAAACTTGATTAGTAAAATGAGATTTTACAGTGCTTGGCCAATATTGTAAAGATGCTGAGGTTTCAAAAGCTATGAAAGCCAGAAACAATATTACACGGTAATATAATACAATATTCAATATGAATAAAATTCATATTGAAATCTGCCATACATCATCTACACAAACAGCTACACAAGGATATATCACTAACGTAATGAGTGAGGAAGATTGCATTTTGTAGAGTGTTGAATATTAAATGTGGGTGGTAATAATAGCGTGGCATTGTTTAGTTTTATCTAACATATCTAATATGGGGAATACAAAAAGGAGAATGGCAGAAAGTGGGTGTAGAGGGAAAACAGTAATAAATCTAAGATGTAATTTAAAAATATGAAAGTGGGAGGACACAAATATGAGTGAAACAGAAAAAGCACCTAAATGTATGTGTAATATGCTGATAACTGCAGTGGAAAAATGTTACTTTCACACCTAAAACATGATATGAAAAGACAAGGTGCAATATGTAAAGATTAGCAGTATGTGTTGTCAACACACGTAGTTCTGTTCTGTGCCTTATATACAGTATGTGTTCAGTGAATAGAGCATTTCCAATTAAAGAAATAGTGTGTAGCATTTCGGGGGATCTATTAGCAGAAATCAAATATTCATAAGTATGTTTTCATTGGTGTATAATCACCTAGAAACTAAAAATCATTGTTTTTGTTAGCATAGAATAAGAAATTCATATCTACATAGGGAGCAGGTCCTCTTCACAGAGTCTGCCATGTTGCACCGCCATGTTTCTACAGTAGCCCAGAAAGGGCAAACCACACACTGGCTCTAGTAGAGAACATTTCGTGTGTTTATGTTACCTGAAGGCCACCGTAGTTCTCCGACACGCTTGTGAAATTGCGGTAAAGTGAACTGCAGAGTGCAAAACTGTGATACTGCCAGCCACCGTCTGACTTCCGTTGCTCCTAATGGCCCAGACACACCAACCAGACATCAAATAACTAGCAGCAACGAAGGCAGACTGTTGTGTCGCCTCACGTTGCCTGAGTCTTGGTCAAAAAGCTACACTCAAATACACTGCAGAGACTACAGCCATCAGCCGACTATTACGTACGTTCTGCGCCTGCGTGAGATGAAATAATTCCCCCTACCAGCAGGTAGTGGTAGTCAGTATTCGCCATTCAAAAAGGGAAACCAGAAGACCGAGGACTGTGGATATACAAGCCGTTGTTATGATACGTACATGAGATAAAGCAGCGTTTGCCGACCATTTTCACACCACTCTCAATAAACCACTTGGCTTCATTCCAGATGGCTATGTCGCTGTGAAAATATTCGTGTATCGGAATGATCAGATGAGATGAAGATGTGTTTGCCCTCTTGACTTTACTTGTTGGCTTGCTTCCCTCACTTCCGTTTCTCTTCTCATGCACTGAATCGCTTAAGCTGAACAGCCAATCAGAGTGATTTTCTCTCACTGACGGGCTCCGTCGCCAATTCAACATGCTGAATCGGCCAAAAAAACTCTGACATGGGCAGACTAGAGCAGACGGTACGGAACACATCGCAAAAAATTAGGCCGACAGATGCTCACCGACGCCCCCAAACCAGCAGACGGCCGACTGTCGGCTTGGTGTGTCAGGGCCTTTAAAGTAGTGTTATTATGGTAAGGATGGCCTCCCAGTGAGGTGAACGGTCTTACCACGGCTTTGCACTCGGCGGCTCACGTTACCGCAGTCATGGAAAGGGAGGAGTGAGCGGGGGGGAGGGTTCTCAGTTGGTTGCAATCTGCAACCAGACCACTAGATGCTGACAAATCCTACACGCTGTACCTTCAACTTTGTGTTGGTCTCATTAGTATTAGTATAATGGAAATAACATGCACATACCCTGTGGGTACATAACACTGTGGTATATACAGTAGATGCTCTCCTCACAACATGCACACCTGCATTCACCGACACTCGCAAACTTACCCGCACTGAACTAAATGACAATCAAATATCTGTTGGAGTCCGAGCTAATGGGGAGAGCCTGCAGATCAAAAGGAGACAGGACTGCTAATTTCCCCTTCCTTCTTTGGTCTACTGAGGAATAATCACAGCTTACCATCTAACATATTGTCAATAAGACAGAACAGGAACTCCCCCTATATCACAGCAGACAGATCACATACTGTAGAGAGCACTGGAGCGTAAACACAAGCAGCTTTCAGCATCCCCCTCCCCATCTTTTCTCCCTCCTAAATGCAATCCCCCTGTACTCATGGAGACAGATACGTGCAATGCAATATGTTATACGAGGTGTGTCATGTCAAAAGGTGCAGGGGAGATGCTTAAATTCAATAGACACATTTATTTTGGACACAAATTGCAAGGAAAAGCCAACATATTGCACCGCACCTGTAGCATTTGCAGGTATATACGCACAAAATGTTTATATATAAGGCCAGACATGTTTAAATCTGTATCTCTATGCACATTGTAGGCTCAAATGTGATGGTTAATCAGCAGCTCTGTAGTACAACATCACCAGGGTGTGGATTGAAAGCCGGGGGCACAACCAACCAGGAAGTATGATTCACTGACTTTTTTTTTCACGCACGATAACAGGAGTCTAAATCAAGACCACAGAGGGAGGTATGTGGAAGAAGAGGCTGGTGCTTTTGAGACAGATTCAGATATTTGATGTACACACAACACACAAACCACCTGCATATATTACTGTCAATCAAGTAAACGCACACTTTAACATTGTACAAGGCTCGCCGTCTCCTCTGAAGAGTTCTTATCAACACCTGGCAGTTATCGCTGACATATGGCTGTGTCTTTTGGGGGAAATGGATGGGAAGACGAACACAGGCTTTCATCACCACCGCTATAATGCATTACAGGAGCTATCGGAGCAAGACAAAGGATATTAAAAGTATGAGAGGCGATGTCTGGGGACCTGTCAGGGCTCATAGTAACAAGTCATAGTCGGCTGATTCTGCATTGTGGAGGAGAAAAAACGCCCTGAGGGTAACAGATGATCCCAGGGACAGTGACCTTTTGCCCCAGACGATGGACGACACTGATATGTCAGCATCAAGACCTTAGACAACTAAACGAAAAGTATGTTTGGTGTGGTGTAAACACTTGATAAAGAATTTAGGTTTTAAGAGGAAAGGAGGAAATGTTGATGGCCACCCAAATGACCGCACAACAAGGTGCCTACTGCAGCTAACACCTCAGGCTCACCTGAAGGCATTTACTGATTAAAGCTGGGGTAGGCAAGTTGGAGCAAATATGATTTAAAAAAAGTTATCCTGACAGTAGTGCATGAGACAGGTAATCTGGAAAAAAAAATGTGTCTCTGTGTCCTCCGGTGCTCCTAATGGCATGTGCAAGATTTCAAAGACCGGAAAAAAACAACCAATCAGAGCCGAGCTGGAGCCTGTCGTCTCAGAGCAGCTGTCAATCACTCGTAAACTCCAATCAAACGGTCAAACCAGGCAGCGCTGATCAAATATGAATCAAGATTGTGTTACTGTAATGCCTATTTCTGGCATAAAATGTTTTCAGAAATATATTTTAGTGTACTGTTTAGCTGTAAAATGAGAAAGTTTGTGACTAGGCCGCCATGTTGAAAATAGTCGAGCCAAAACCAAGCACCGCCCACCAGCCGGAGCAAACTTTCTCATTTTACAGCTAAACAGTACACTACAAGATGTTTCGGAAAACATTTGAGAAACAGGCATTACAGTAACAGAATATCGATTCATATTTGATAGGCACTGCCTAGTTTGACCGTTTGATTGCGAGTGATTGACAGCTGCCTCCGTTGAATGAACAGCCAATAGGAACGCTCTTTCTCTGAAATGACCTGTGATTGGCCAAAGTCTCGTCACGGGCTAGATTTTTTAAAGCCTGAAAACAGAGCCATGAGGAGGTGCAGAAGTCTAGTTTTCTCTCAGAACACTCGAATTACAATATGCTGGAAGGTTATTATGGATTTTTTGCGCAATGATGCCAAAAATATTCTGCCTACTGAAGCTTTAAGGGATTTAATAAGGAATGAACCTACTGACTGCACTCGACCTGGCAAGTGATTTTTCAGTCAATGCTCTCGTTCATAGTACAGTACGGTAGAACGGTCACCATACTGTACCTCCACACCATTTGCTGAAAAGAAAACTTCATACCTCCCCTTTATTTGGCCAGGAAATACAGTTAAGGGCAACCTTTTTTTGAGTTGATAGTACAGCCAAATAAACTAAACCCACCAGATTAAGAGATCTTTTAAGATATGGGTTTGGATTTGCTTGAATGTAATTCTAGCAATGGTTACTTGTACACAGCCACAGCTTAATCCCTTTAGGGTTTTTGAAACCACTTAAGGATTTTCACAACCAGAAGCCAGAGAAATAACATAAAAAACAGAGAGCAACAAGAAAGAAAAAGATGAAGGTTATATATATATATAAATGTATCATACATTCTTGGTACATGCATTTCAGTATACACATGTCACCTTATCAGGTTGACTGAGCTTTTATTATTTAGGATGTTATAGTGAAATTAAGTTATAATTTAGCTATTTTTTAACCTTTAATACAAAGTACAGTAAAATATTGCATGGTTATTTTATGAAATAGACTTCACTTTTAACTTGTCTTCAGTCAAAGTAAATATATGGAAGGAGAAATGTTAAAGAATTAAGAGGCATATTCGGCAATTATTGCTTGTTTGGCAACATACAATCATCAGAATACAAATAACATTCACTACGAATAACTTTCAGCACCGCAGCACGTGGACAGCATCTGCTCCTGAATGAATCAATGGCAAGGGAAAGGATTCAATTCCCTCCGAAGCCACCTATGCCAAAAACATGCGCACTCACAATAGTGAAATTACTAAAGATATAATCTCACTAATATGAATGAGTACAACTTTACAACTTACCCCTCCAGGTTATTCCTCCAGCATTATTGTTCCATTTTCTCTGGTAAAGCCAAATCTCTGCCAAGTGTGCGTTTTTGAGGCATCCAACAATGAAAGCAGAGACGGGAAGAAAAAGGGAGATACAATGCGGACCTGTAAAAAAAAAAAAAAGCAGGAAAAAATCAAAAGAAGGAGCCTGTGCCGAAGGAAAAGCCTAAATAATCCATCTGTGATCCAGGAGACGCTATCAGATGGGGTGCATACAAATCACAAAGCTACCTCTGCAGCAACCTAGGTCCAATATCCTCAGGGTCCTAAGGCTGCACTCACACAATTTACTCTCACAGATTAAAGCCCGACACCTCACACACTCAAGGACATGATAAAATAGTGATTTTTGACAATAGAATTAGCATTTTTATTTTTATTTCATCAGAATATCAAAAAATAAGAACGTGTTTTTTTCTCATTTTCCAATTTCCAATCCTATTTTATCATCATGGAAAACATAATTAATATGTGGCAAGTTGAAGACTATTCTGTATGCTTTCATTTAAGTGTACTGGTAAACCAGAGTGTTCTGTAAATTCTAAGTAAAATGTGAATGTATTTGAATTCAGGCAGTCAAAGTTAACTCGATAATAGCGCATAAACGCAAATTTCAATTTCGGAGGTTGTAGCGGGTTCAGTTTTAAAGCTAGTGAAGATACTCGCATCATATGAAACTAGAAAACCTAAAGAATACATTGGTACCAACCATGTAATTGAAGGAGTATAAATAACACCCCAAACTTACACTAAATTTTGGCGATGAAAAACTGTCATGACCATTTTCAAAGGGATCCCTTGACCTCTGACCTCAAGATATGTGAATGAAAATGGGTTCTCTGGGTACCCACGAGACTCCCCTTTACAGACATGCCCACTTTATGATAATCACATGCAGTTTGGGGCAAGTCATAGTCAAGTCAGCACACTGACATCTGTTGTTGCCTGTTGGGCTTGAGTTATGATTTGAATATATTTCTTTTATGCTAAATGCAGCACCTGTGAGGGTTTCTGGACAATATTTGTCATTTGTTTGTGTTGTTAAATGATTTTTAATAATAAATATATACATACATTTGCATAAAAAAACATATTTGCCCACTCCCATGTTGATAAGAGTATTAAATACTTGACAATCTCACTTTAGGGTACATTTTGAACGGATAAAAAATGTGTGATTTTTGCGATTAATCGCGATTTAAATATTTTAATCCACTGACAGCCCTAATTTGAATATTTCTAGAGTGTCTGTCTTGAATATAGCAACACTACTTCAACATTTCTTACACCATTATTTATTATAACACTTAGTATTGCAAAAATGAGCTGTTATTAACCCACAATTTGTAGTCCAGTGCACATATACTGTATACGGACTGTATCTTTTTGAAGCATCACAGCTCAAGCTACCTGCAGCAACGGGTAGAGAATCACAGTGTGTTGTTGTTGCAATACGGGGACACGTCGTGGTTCACAATCTGCAGAAAAGCATCCCACAGGGTCCACGTTCACCTGCAGCTAAAACCAGCCTGCTTCTCTTTCACTGAGTGAAATTGAAATGGTTTTTGTCCATTTATTTTTGCTACCTGCTTATTCCTATTCAGGTATAAGCAGTGGGGGTGCTGGCACCTTAGCATGCATAGGCCTGAAGGCAGGAAAAACACCCAATTCATCATGGAGATAGCAAAGACAAACACATTTGCACCAAAAGAAATTTTAGATTTTTTCCAGTCCACCTGACTTGCTTGCATGTCCGTGCCTTTTTCTCTCCCACTATATATCCCTTTGTGTATTTTTTTTTTCATGACCAGATCACCTTTGCTCACATCCAATGTTGTTTACAATAATTGATTTTTTTTTGTATGTTATTGTATTGGAAACAATGTCCACAATGACTGATGAATGTATCTTCTTCTGTGTAATGATGTGTGCAACAAAAGGCAAATTGATCCGCAACATTGCTCAGCAAGCTATTTATTCTATTCAATCTACCATGCAACAGTGTGATGGGCTCAGTGGATTTGCACAAATCAGGCAAAATACACAGGAGCTTTATAGGTGTAATTTTGTGTTGTATTCAACTCAGCCAAACAGAACAAGTTTAGTTTCATTGCTGCATTAAAAATCCTGTACTATGGAAAGATCAATCTATGTTGTTTATTCCTAACTGACAGTAAATCAGGGGATTTAAGGCAAGCTTTAGACCTGCACAGTATAATATAGACCGAAACACCATAAAGGCAAACATTTATGTGTTTGGCTTTTAGGTCTCCTTGCCTATAATTCTTCTGAGGAAAGAAAAATGATGGGGAAATGTATCGAGTCTGATGCTGCAATAGAGGGGCATCAGGGCATGTGACCCAAAACAATTTTCTTTTCAACTGCACTCTTATCAACAGCGCTCTTATCCAGATCCTTCATCTAACTCAGCAGTGCGGTTTTGAATTAACCTCAAGTCGATATCATGGTCATCTATCACGCTGACAGGAGCAGACTTGTGAGTGTGACATTGGAAAGATAATCATCTGGAGAGGAAAACGTGGTCTCCTCTAGCGAAAAAAAAAAATGTTGCTCAGCTGGGTCAGAATGACCAAGTCAGTTGCAGTTTGAACCTGAGGTGAGATACACAAAGACGGTCAGTATGTGACGGACAATCATAAAAAGAAATATGTTTTGTATTTGGAGGATGCAGGATATCTATCGAATGCTTTGCTGTGAAGCAAACGACAATTACCTCCTTTTCTGTGGACTTCCCTTTGTTCTTTTCCGACGCCGCCTCTTCAGTGTTTAAACACTGACACATTAAACTATTTAGAAGCAACATTATCTCTTTAATTTATTACACTTATTTATGCTCTTCGTCACATTTAACATGTACGTTCTCAACCTTGTATTCATTATTTAAAGCTGCAGTTGGTAGAATTGGAGAAAATATGATTAAAAAAAGTTATTTTTATAAAACGGTCACTATATCCTGACAGTCTTGGCCATCCACTGTCGACAGGTAATCTGAAAAAAAGCATGTGCTTCTGTGTCATCCGGTGCTCCTAATGACATGTGCAAGATTTCACAGACTGGAGGAAAACAACCAATCACAGCCGAGCTGGAGCCTGCCGTCTATGAGCAGCTGTCAATCACTCGCAAACTCCGATCATACGGTCAAACTAGGCAGCGCTGATCAAATATGAATCAATATTCTGTTACTGTAATGCCTATTTCTCGCCTCAAATGTTTTCAGAAACATCTTGTAGTGTACTGTTTAGCTGTAAAATGAGAAAGTTTGGCAGCCATATTGAGATCAGTTGAGGAAATACCAAGCACCGCCCACCAGCCGCAGCAAATTTTCTCAATTTACAGCTAAACAGTATATCGAATAGAAATCATATCGTGGCAGACTTTGTGATATCAGCAAATATTATATCGCTGTCCAAAGAATCCATATAATATCGTATCGTGATGAAATTTAACGCGGTTCGCCTCGCTTAGAGGCCATCCTCACCATAATAACAGCTGGCGGTACAACCGGTAATTCACTCTACGGCGAACTACGGTGGCCTTCAGGTAATGTAAAAAAACACCAATGGCTCTCGCTAGAGCCAGTGTTTGGTTTGTCCGTTCTGGGCTACTGTAGAAGCAACACGGCGGACTCTGTGAGCTCAATCTATAAGCTAATAAAAACACAACGATTCTTAGTTTCAGGTGATTATACACTAATGAAAACATAGTTATGAATATTCTATTCCATTTCTGCCAATAGATCCCCCCAAATTGTTACACACTGTTTCTTTAAGGACAGTCACACATGTAGCAGTGAGATGATAAGCCTGTACTTACTTCTGTGAATGTGTTGCCGATTCATTTTCCTGATGTGTCTTCTCTCTGTTGGAAAAAAGAAAAAAGAAGAGATTTGGGTTGAGGCTGAGATTTCTAAAAACCTGTTAACCCTTGGTCCTAGCCTCTCTTTGCCTTCAATTAATGGTCTTGGTGTTAATAATTGTTTCTCTAGCTGTATGGTCAACCTGTCACATAGACTAATGGCTAGCCCTGAGGTCGACTGAGGTCCAAATATAATCTATTTACATTGTACCCTCACCAATTAATCATTACACTTTGACCGTACTGTACCTTGATGAGGAAAGAAATGCCTTCAATAAGAGCGTGCCCGCACACACACACACACACACACACACACACACACACACACACACACACACACACACACACTTACACTCAGTATAGTTTAACTGTGATTTGCTCATATCAAAAAATGGTTATATTACCATACATTTATATGGTAATATCTGAGTCGCTTTCCCCTTTCTCCTCTTTGGTTGGGCTGACTGACACTTCAGCATTCACACAGTCGGGGAGCCAAACAAAGCTATTTTTGTGGATGGACCATAATACAAGAGCTGCATGGGGAATCTGTGAGAATGCAATCCAGGTGTCGTTGCCCCTTGGTAATCTCTCTCGTCTTCAGGAATTCATTTTCTCAGCGGCTTCACTTGAAAATGACATTCTGACACCATTTACATGGAAATCACTTTGCCTCTTCATCGGTAATGGTGGCCTGTGTGCAGACAGGTTCCTCTCAGAGGGCTAGACTATTAATGGACATAAGCAGCAAAGAGAATGATGGAAGAAAAGACAGGAAGGGAAGAAAGGAAGAAAGAAAGAAAGAAAATGAAGAAGATGGTGGATACTAAAACATGCGGGGTTTGAGGGTTAAAGTCAAGGTCACAGCTTTGGGTATTAAGGGATGAAAAGGGGATGGAGACATCGAGGGAAAGTATAATGTGGGAAATTCCTATATCTCCCCTAAAACGTGCATCTTCTCTCTCACTCACTCTCTCTCTCTCTCACATACACAAGAGAGCGATGTAAAGATTTTCCATGAAAGGAGCAGAGAAATCCACCATCAAAGCTCACAGCTGAGTATAGGTCTTCAGAGGAATGCATATAGGTTTCAGGAATGTGTGTTAGGTCACAGTGAGAAACATTTGAATACAAATGCGTCCTTATTTGGAAAGAGATTTGATTACCATGCATGCATTTTATCTTATAAGACAATTTCTTGTTAGCATTGATCATTCAAACCAAAGATTTGAATGTGAATGTAAATAAAAAACAGCAATATCTCAGTGCAATCTCAACAACCACATCTCTATTCTCAAGTCCAAGAAGGCCTGTCTGTATTGCATTACACATATAGGCCTGCATCTCCATACACATTGCACAAACGTGTACTACTTGCACACTGTCACTTGTGACCTCAGGCATAAATGCATGCTTACACGCACACACACACATTACTTAGCAGTACATATATAAACATGCACAACAATGTATACCATATAGGTGGGATTACAAACCATGAATCAATGTCAAGTGTTTTCCATATGAAGACATTTGTATATATCAACATATGAGATCCCTTGTAGAATTCTACTCGTAATAAAATAGATGTATGTGTGCTGTCAACGTGTTGTTTGTGAAAATTCCTGTTTTAAACTATGTATTGAATATCTGTGAATAAGGGGGGTGAAGGTGGAAAATTAAGGCTAAGGCCTCCACCTGGCATTACTGTAGCTCTGTACTTGATAAAGAGCTCATTCAAACACTCAATGCAGTAATAAAACCCCAAAAAAGCATTATGTTTTCTTTTAGACTGTGTGTTTTTAATGAAAATCATTGATTTTTTTAACTCTACGACACTACCACGTGATCCGTGTCCTTTGCTTTTGAATCTACACCAGACGTAGCATTACATTCACCCAGCCTGCAACAGTGATTTTTGAGAGAATCTTAGCATTCATCAGGCTGAAACACTTCTTGGCTTTGCAAATAATTTGGGGGAAGAATCAGCATCTCAAGTTGTCACAATAGTGTTCATTAGGTCAGACTGTAAAGACACCTTACACCTATACCACAAGTTCCCACAAGACACTAACACAACTCAGACAACGAAGACAAATGCTGGATGCTTAAAATAAAAAGCATCTTAACAATGGGGTGTAGAGAAAATGTTTCATGATACAACAAGCAAATTAAAAATATCTTTATAAGCCACATTCAATAGCGTTAGAGTATAAGGCTGACACGCTGACACACCTCCACAACAGCTGGGGTGTGATGGAGATTGCTTTCCCTGACACTGAGGAGCAGGATAGGCCTTTTTCACAACAGAAGTGTGACTTGGCATTGCAGAAAAATAACAGCTACTGATAACATTCTGGCTTCATCATATTGCAATGTCCCCAGTAAGCCATGGTATTGTGACAGTGAGCCAGCATACACAACACCAGGGTCCTGAACACAAAGCAGCTAAATGGAATTAAGCCATCATTAGTTTAATAACGTACACCTGTGCTTTCCTTGCTGTGACATGTCAAAATTAGTGATGTGTCGGCTGCGAACGAGCCGGTTCAAGGAGCCGGCTCTTTTAAGTGAACGATAAGAGCCGGCTCCTGTCCAAGAGCCGTTTTTTTTTTCTTTTTTCTTTAATCAATACAAGGCAGAATGATAGGATGATCTTCTCCGCGCCACGGGCACGGACTGAATGTTGTGTTAATGACATCCGTGCGACCAATCAGGTGATGACAGACAAAGATCATACCATCAAGCAGGGAGGGGCGGGGGTGCACGGCGCGCTGACGGTCTACAGGTACAGAGCAGGAGGGAGAGGACGAGAGAAAGAGAGAGAGGAGTGCGGTGCGCGAATAGCAGACAGAGTGACAGTCGAAACGAAGCAGCTTGGAAAACTACGGTATTCTGGAAATTATGAGGTTTAGTATAGTTATATTGAATAATTTAAGTGATATATGTGCACACATACTAATCATAGATCAAAACAGTGCTAAATTTGCCTGAATTATAGAAGGCAGGAGTGATAAAACGAAGAGCCGTTTGGGACCCGAAAGAGCCGGCTCTTCTTGGTGAGCTGAGCCAAATGATCTGGCTCACTAAAAAGAGCCGGAATTCCCGTCACTAGTCAAAATGTCCTGCTTGAAAAAGGCCTGTAGCCTCACCTTCACTCACGGGGTTAATTCAAGTCTGGGGTGTTAAATATTTTAAAAAGATAAAAAGGCAATAAGGTTTTGCTTAATTTGGAGTTAACTAGCTTAATTTACAGTCATGATTAAGTCAACTTAATGACCATTTTCCCAATATTTGAAAGCTGCATGCAAGCTGTAATATTGCTTCTGAAAATATGGATATATTTGTGGATGATAGACCCATTGCTGTCATAAATATGGTCACACAACAGAAACATTTACATAGTTTGCTTACTTTAGCTGTCGTTCTGTCATAACGGGGGGAATTCTGTGCAAACTTTGCGACGTTCACTTCTTATTTCTTTAAGAGTCCATTTTAGAAAGTTCTCTTGAATTGTCATACTAATGCGAAAGCACGGCAGCTGGGATCCGTCAATAACAAATTGAGGATAATATCATCAAGAGAGTCATGAAAAGGGGCCATATTCAAGACTATTTTGCAGTTTTGTTGTGGTCTGTACTAATTGCTTGATATAATTCCAATTTTGTCAAGCAGCCCCTAAAGGCACCACGGCGTGCCATGCGTAGTTGCAAACTTGATAGGTGGGGAGAAAAAAATGACGTCATTACGTACAGCGGGGACGTCTCCGGAGAAGATAAACAAAAAGGAAGGAAGCCTTCGGCCATACAATCGCGGCAAAATCGGTTCAAAAAATTTTAGCTTTGGAAGCTACAATTAGCAAACTACATGTGCCCCCTTTTATTGCTTAGATACTAACCAGTAGGCGTTCACTAATCATGGACGAGGGGATTATATTTCGCATGAGTGCATTCTCCGAGCAAGGGGGGAGGAAATACATGGAGGATGTTGTCGAGATCAGAATCGAGTACGAGCCGTCGCCAGGCGAAGATTACCCGAAGTCGCAGGGACATGGAGGACAGGGAGGACAGGGAGGACAGGGAGGACAGGGGAAAGCGGAAAGTGAACCAACAAAACAAACTGAAAATGAGACACACGGTCATAATAACGTTGCTGGCCCAGCTTCTGCAATGTGGGTAGAGAACCTATCAAACGAGGACAGTGGTGGCAACAACGTTGCACCGGTGTCGTCGGAGGGGAAAGTAGTCGCAGAGCATGCAGTCGACACTCGGAGGTCTGTGGCGTTTTTCGCTGTATTTGACGGCCACGGAGGCCGAGAAGCGGCACATTTCGCCAGAGAGAATCTGTGGGATTTATTGAAAAGGCAGCGGGGGTTCTGGTCCAAAGATCACAGTGAAGTGTGTGCTGCTCTGAAGAAGGGCTTCATCGCCTGTCACCATGCGATGTGGAAAGAGCTACGTAAGTTATCAAAGTTCATTGTTATTGCTGCATTTTTGCTCATAATTCCTGCTGTCACAGTTTCAGCAACAAAACAGTGTCACATGATGCAAGCAGCAGCAGCAGCATCCTACTCAGCTGGTGTGATGATGATGTCCACAATCCCTCTGGCGACTGGCCCATCCCATTACACATGAACACAGTGAGCTGTCATCTGACCACAACACACAACCCAGCTACAATATAGAGCTCTGATGAATGGTTTCATTACAGCTTTATTTGTATAGCACATTTCAGCAACAGTGCAATTCAAAGTCCTTTACATAACACAAAAGAACACTAAGACATAATTAAAACAGTTATAAAAACATTAAAGATTAGAAAATAAAAACAAGCTAAAAATAAAAGCTATAGGATAGAAGCTAAAATAGAATATAACACACAGATTAAAAGCTCTAGTGCAGTATATAAGATCATTATCTGGTTTAATAAAAGGCATCAGCAGAAAAAACAAGAAAGTTTTAAGCTTTGATTTAAAAGAACTCAGAGTTGGAGTTGGTCCTGTGGGTTTCTGGGAGCTTGTTCCAAATATTTGGTGCATAAAAACTGAACTCTGCTTCTTCTGCATGTTTAGTTCTGACTCTGGGGACACTAAGCAGACTTGATCCAGATGACCTGAGAGGTCTGGATGGTTCATAACATAGCAGAAGATCTGAAATGTATTTTGGCCCTAAACCATTTAGTGCTTTATAAACCAGCAGGAGTATTTTGAAATACATTCTCTGAGAGACAGGGAGCCAGTGTAGAGACCTCAGAACTGAAAATAAATGCATGAACTAGTTTTTTTCCAAATCCTGCTGAGACATCAGTCCTCTAATTCTTGCTGTATTCTTCAGGTGATAGAAGGCTGTCAAATTGTACATTATAAAACCCTATTTCTGTCAATTTGGTCATCACCATGCAATGTGGAAAGAGCTACGTAATTCATCAAAGTTAAGCTCTTCCTCATGTTTATTGCTGCTTTTTTTTGCTCCTAACTCCTGCTGTTGTCACAGTTTCAGCAACAAAACTGTGTCACATGATGAGGCAGCAGCAGCAGACGCAGCATCCTACTCAGCTGGTGTGATGATGATGTCCACAATTCCCTCTGGCGACTGGCCCATCCCATTACACATGAACACAGCGAGCTGTCATCTGACCACAACACACAGCTCTCAGATTGTAGCACAACCCCCTACAATCAGGGAATGAAATTAGCACCTGCCACCTGCCAAATAACAGGGTACATGTTGGCTGTGGCAGGTACAAATTGCAGGTCACCTGCCACCATGGCAGACAGGTTTTCCTTATATTAAGAAATATTATTTTTAAAAAGCAACTCTAAAGCCTAAATTAAATATAGTCATGGATTAAAGGTTACATGATATATTCCAAAATTCTACAGTCTGGTACCACTGACTCAGTGTTTACAATTTTTTAAAGCGTTCTACGTAGATTTCAGAAGTGGCAGACAAAAAACATTGAGTGGCCAGTATAGAAATGTTCAGTGACCTGCCACAGTGGCAGGTGAGGAAAAAGGTTAATTTCAGACCCTGCCTACAATATATAGCTCTGATGAATGGTGTCATCACAGGATTAGAAGTGGGTTAAGGGTTAAAAGAGAAAAAAAGCATCATGCTAACCTGAAACCTGTCAGAAAACCTAAATAATTTAATTTTAGTTGTGCATTATAAAACCCTATTTCTGTCAATTTGGTCATCAGGTTAAAATCTATGTTTTTACTTTTAGCGCTGCACTTGTGTTAATAACCCTGTGCATCACAGATTGTCCCTTTTTAAAAGTGCAGTAGCATGTTTGTATTATTATTCAGTTTCAACATCACTGTTATTGAAAGTGTGTATTTCTCTCATGTGTATTTTGTTCATCCGTCTCTCAATTTGACAGAAATACAATGCCTTTCCCTAATAATACACACATATTTCTGCAGAAATGGTTTCATGAAGTCGGCTACAGAGAAGTATGACTTATTGTGAAAAGTATTCTTGAGTAACAACAGTAGAAACACAAACCTGAGACGTGATGCTCAGATCACATTCAATTCACTGTGAAGTAAGTAAGAGAGAGAGGTTAAGAGAGAGAGAGAGAGGTTATCCGATACCGGATCGGATATCAGGCAGATACTGACTCAAATAGCTGGATCTCGGCTATCGGTGACAATGGGACCCGCAGTATTAAATTCAATTCTATGTTTATATGCCATTTACATTATGTACTGGATTTGTAATTCCTGTTTAAGTTTTGACCATTTTGTTGCTACGATCAGTACAATCTATTACTTTGATAATAAATAGCAATAGAGTAAATGTATATCTATTTGTTATGTTTTGTTTTATAATGTTAGAAAAGCAATGTTTAAGTCAAGGCTGATGTTGCCTTACACACATAAAAGAATGATCCCAGCCACTTCCACACAGTGAGGCATAGAGCTTATTCATTAAACACTGGTATCGGTACTCGGTATCGGCCGACACCCAAAGCCCAGGTATCGCTATCGGGACTGAAAAAGTCGGATCGATGCATCCCTAGATAATACACACATATTTCTGCAGGAAGTGGTGCTGAATCAAGATTCAGGTTTTATAAAGAAAGCTACGAGAAGCAGGACTTACTGTGAAAATTCATCTTGAGTAACAACTGTGAAACACAAACCTGAAATATGAAGCTCAGATCAATTCACTAACGGAGAGAGAAGTAAGGCAAACCGTGATGTTCACAGCCACAGAGCAGCACATATTAAACCTGTGATTAAATATTAAATATTAAAGTGAAATACTGGTTAAGCCTGAGCTGAAGTCTAAAAAAAAAGTAGCCTAAAAACAGCATGAGGCTATACCCTGCAGAGGGATGTGTTTCTATGGTAACATGGGTCAAACCAATTTAATCCTGAGTTATGAAACCAAATTTCTCCCAAATAAGCCAGATTTACTCGGGGTAAGCCCGGTTTATGTGGTCATCGTAGTTTATGAAACAGCTCTCTGATCCGTTACTATCAGCGTCTATCTTCATCAGCAGTGCAGTGGGATAGTGATAGAGTTTTTGCAGTTCATCAAATGAAGGAACGTTCTTTTAATTTGGCTTGTTTTCCTGGAGTCTAAAAATCTATGTTGGCAAATTGAGAAACATAACAATTGCTTTACTTGTATTGAACCCCTGTTGATGCGGTAAGACGCTGTGTAGAGTAAAAAACACTGAGCATACAGAGCCAAAGAATTCCCCATACATGGTTGCTCTTAAGGCCATGGGCTGTTTAGCTGCTGCAAAACTGAAGTTAAGCAGGTTTGAAGTGCACATTTTTTCTTCAGACTTGCTTGCAGGCTGAACTACAATTTACATGTTTGTTTACATGCAAACTAACATATCTTGTGGTTTAGAGGCGTCCTGACCTTGGTAGTAACAATATTAACGCCTTTATGCCAGATGGAAAGGCTTCCTCACTGTATTATTCCGTATGTTTATAATCCTCTTATACCTCCATTGGTGTATAGTGGAAATCAGACATAAGTCCAGTAAGGTATTTCCACCTTCAGTCTACTTTCTACTTGGCTTCGATATACTCTCTTCACTAGTTGTTGCCAGTGATACTTTTGTTTTTAAGTGTTACTTTTGTCTAAAATCTGAGAAAGCATATTGTTTTTAAAAACAAACCCTTCATGCAGCATTTAAGTTGCCTTTATGTTGCAGTTTCAGATGAATCACAACTATTTTTTTTCTTAATTAACAACATTTTGGCTTTGTTTTATTGCCCTCACTGATACTACCAACAGTTTCCCCTTAAAAGCTTTGACCATATCAGTGAGTAACATGTTATTTCTCTTTTCTCCCTTACAGCGGAGTGGCCAAAGACTATTACCGGCCTGCCCAGCACATCAGGCACCACCGCCAGCGTGATTGTGATCCGCGGAGTTCACATGTACGTCGCCCATGTAGGGGATTCGGCGGTGGTTGTCGGAGTGCAAGAAAACGCCTCTGATATCACGCTCCAGGCGCTGGAAATAACACAAGACCATAAACCTGAACTTCCTAAAGAAAAAGAAAGGATCGAGCGACTGGGTGGCAGGTGAGTTGGTCGAACAGGACCTCCATAGAAGACATAGATTGGAGTTGTATTATAAGGGCAGGGGCTATGTCAAACAAAGCCAAATAACATCACACAGATGGTTTCTTGCACTTGTTCCTTTCAACATTGCTGTATTTCCTGTCAATCTTCTAAGCTTGCCTTTTGTATTGAAGTGTGTTCTTGTAACTGTAGTGTAATGAAGAAATCTGGGGTGAACCGTGTTGTGTGGAAGAGGCCCAGGCTGACCCATAATGGCCCCGTGAGAAGGAGCACAGTCATCGACCAGATCCCCTTCCTGGCTGTGGCCCGATCCCTCGGTAAAAAATGAGTAAAATCCATAAAGTTATACTGTATATTGGTATTTTTTTTGTTTGAATTATTCCTCTAAAAGTGATACTATTTTGTCATCTTTTGAAAAGGTGACCTCTGGAGCTACGATTTCTACAGCGGGGAGTTCGTGGTTTCCCCAGAGCCCGACACCACGGTGATGACCCTCGACCCCAACCGGCATCGCTACATCATCCTCGGCAGCGACGGACTGTGGAATATGATGCCGCCGAAGAACGCCGTCAACATGTGTTCTAGCCACGATAAAATGGTGGTACGTAAATTGTGTAACTAAAGGCCTTTACACACCGGGGGGGTACATAACAAATTAACGACACGAAAATGCAAAATACTACGTCTGTTTGTCTAGGGCTTTTATTGTGAAAGGTAAGAACGGAAGGAGTGGATCCGGTGTGTGATGACCTTGTCAAGGTTGAAAGGAGCAATAAAGTTTGCCATCCTGGTTCGAACTATGGAGCATCTGTTATTGTTTCATAAATATAGGTGCAGCTCAACCCGGGATTGGTTGATGCCTGAATTTGCGGTGTTTTGAAAAGAAAGTGTCACTTTTTAGCCGCGTAACATTCACGTTCTGTGTGAAAGTATGAAAGACAGGATGAAAGTAGTCATAGTAATTATCTTCACACTTGTTGGAGACTGGAAGCTTTAGAATTTACAGGATTATATGAACTCATTAATTTTCTTTTTGCTTTTAGGGACCAAAGGGAATGTCTTGCGCCCGCCGGCTGGGATGCACAGCCCTACTGTTTTGGAAAGAGCGCATGCTCCGTGCAGACAACACAACAGTTATCGTCCTGGCGCTTCAGGAGCGCGGAGGCCCGCCCATCCCTATGCATCGAGATGAGATCGTCGTCGACATGTCTACAGGAATGGACCACGTTCCGTTTCCGGGAACAACTTATAACACATGTGCGATCCCAACGGTTAGTGCCATAACTTTGTTGCAATCCTCTTTTCATTAGGATGAACCATAGAAATCATACAGCATAATTACATATTATATATTTTCCAAATGCAGAGTCGGGGAAAGCAACTCACGACCACTCTGACAATGGAAAAATATACTGAATACTTCTGTGTTTGTCTGTTGTTTGCTGTTCACTGTGTTGTCCTTTTTTATATATTCCAGTCCATTTTTTATTGTCATTTTGTTTAATACTCTCACCAGTTAAAATCTCAAAAGTTTGTGGTCACCGGTGGCTGTTGACGTAAGGTCATACCGGCCGTTTTTAATCGGTGGACCATCAGTTTCAACAAATCACTCTTTGTTTCCGGGGCCAACAGGAGGAGCATGAGGATGACATGTTTTTTGAAGAAGATGAGATATATGGAGAAGAACATGAGGGATGGCCGTGCCTGGAGTGGTAGTGAGGTGACTGCTCAGTTATGAAAACAAATGTATCAAAGTGTCACCAAATATGACCAGCCAATGATTTGTTTATGATCTATTAGCTGAATAGCCAGGCTTCTGTTGAAACTGGTGGCGAAAAAAAAAAATCTGCTATTTGGATATCAAAATGAGGTTGGTCCTCTCTGCTTGGGAGCACAGATTACCGTGGTATTGATATTGTACTGCTGTAAGAGAGCTGTAGATCACGTATTTCTTTAAATGCGATGGCCAGCATTTGAAAAGAAAAGTGAAATAACCAATTCAAAAACATTAAATGACTTAAATGATGGTTACTATCAGCAGTGCCACATTAAACCTGGTTCCTACTTTAGTCAGTAGAGGGAGACAGTGAACTCAAAATGTCTTATTAAAAGGTATTTAAAACATGTTGAACAGACAGTTCACAGTGCCAACGCTAATTACAGTATACTGGATATCACACCCTTTTATAGCTTATTGTATTCAGTCTTAATATATATACCAAGTGAGGATCTGGTAACATTGTTGATGGCTCCATGGTATTGGATTAAGAAATGATATAAACCACTGGTTCCCAACCTGGGGGTCCCGACCCCCTCTAGGGGTCGCAAAAGCTTTACAGGGGTCGCAAGACCTTCTTGATTTTAAGGCGTGTTTTTAAAAAAATATATACATATATATGTATATATACCTACTTTCCATAACTCTTTTAAATAGGAGAGGGATTTTCTTTGGGAGGGGAAGATGATCATTTGATCTTTCTTATTTTCCCTCAATCATAGTTTTTTGATTGCGGTCTGTTTATTTGAATTTTCCTATACACATATATACTATATAACATATTATTGGGCAATGACATATGATACAATACATACTGTATAAATCCTCCCAATATATAGAAATATCAGCAGACTCATGAAGCCCAAAGACAAAAATGAAAAAAAACAATAAGAATAATTTATTTTTAAAAAATAATTGACTACTTGCAAAAGCCAAATCAAAATTAAGAAAAAAGAATAAAAAATAAAAGATAAAAATAAAGAGAGACAAATAACAAAAAATGGTTCGGAGTGTGGAATGATTACTAAAAATAAATGTATGGGTCATATAGGAAGAAATATGTCTAAGGAAGGCCTGTTAAACTCGTTCAAATTTGGAGATGAAGCCACGTCGTGTGTGTCTGATTTTCTCTAGCTTCATGAAATTAATTGCATCAGCCCAAAAAAAAAAAAAAAGTCACGCCGGTAGGCAGGCAGTGTGGAATTATCTGGTGAGAGAACACCAAGTAATAATACTTTTGAACAGACCATAATGTTTTTTTAAAAATCAATAGCTGCAAGGCGGAGAGCACTGAGAACGCTTCTACCTCCTGAATTATCCGGTGTCAGCATTCTATCAATTGAAAGTCATAGATATTCACTCTCTACATTTCTAAAACTCAACATAGAACCATCTGAAAATGTCTTAATCCAATATTGTTTGTCAAACTCTTGTTTATTTCCATGCTTTTAGTCTATGTCCATTTGTACCAGCTTCCATCTGTGTGTCTCATTTATTGATTTTAGATTGATGAATAGCATTTTTTCTTGACAAAAAAAAAACAGACAGAATTTGAATTAATTTAAATGTATAAATAAATGTTTATTATAATATAATGTGATAATAAATTATTATTTTTTTTAATTTGTTTTATTTCAGCGGAGTGATTCCTCCCCGTTCAAAGACAGTTCCACAGCTCTGGAGCAGGCATTTGGGCTGTACGAGGCGGCTTCCTGTGCCGCCGCACAGCTTTTACCCGACGTTGACTCCGCAAGGGCCACGCCGCCCCCCTCGGACGGTTCGGCGGATGTCTTCGAAAAGCAAGACTCGACAACCCAAATGGACTGCGCTGCTGCTGCTCCTCCGTCAAAAAGGTCTCGCCGTTCTCCGCACACACCCCCCGAACTCAGAGGTCCTCCCCGTCGACCCGGTCGGTCCTCCGGCGAAAACTTCCCCCGTGAGACGCCTCGCAGCAATGTACAAAGTGAACAATCCCGTCAAACGAGAAGCTCCTCCGAGGAAAGCGGTATCCTACCGCAGCACCGCAACGCTGCCTTGTGCGTGTGCTGAACCTCGTCTCGTATAGAAACAGTGTTTTTTTTCCCTTGAGGCCGGAAGGATAATCTGCATCGTGTCAACTTTGCTCATGTATCAGGTCTATTCCTAGATGTATACTTTTTTATACAAAGTCTTGTTTTTGTAAATAAGTGAAAAAATGAGACTGTAAATGTGTTGCTGTTTTAACCTTTTTCTTCTTGCTCTTCTTCCTGCCCCTCCACCCCTCTTTAAATTTGAGTGTTCGCGAAAAAATTTAAAATTTTAGATCCATTCAATCTATTTTCATACGTATAAGTATGTATAGTATATCCAAAAGACGTATTTTGAAGAAGATGGATCACTACGATCTGAGATAAAATTGTGACACACGCAAGCTTCCAGTTTAGATTTTTATCAAATGAATTCACAATTTTTACTTTTTAACATGCCGGTCTTTCCTTCATTGGGTTCAATACCTCAGACCAGTTGTTTGGAATCTTTCCCCTTAGATGAAATGTGCTACTACGCCGCTGTTGATACCGGAAATAAGTCAGATGCTGCCCAAAAGTCTCTGCACCGATCCGATACCATAATTTATTGAACCAGAAAGAAATCAACTTGTTTAACTTGGAAATCAATTCTCCTTCGCCGCTCCAAAACCTTCACTATGCTGTCGCCCTGGATGTATCATGGTTGCCACTGGCAACTACTGTTTTTAGAGCAGCGAAGAAGAACTGATGGCTGGTAGTTTGTCGTGACGATAGCAAACATAGCAACAGTGCGATGCTAGTGGAGAGTGTAAAGGTAGTCAGAGCGAGGAAAAGGTAGTAGTGTAGTAAACAGCTGTTAAATAATAATAATAATAACTATTTATTTTTTTTATCACGCTGGTATCGGATCGCTACTTGGTATCGGCAACATCACTAACTGTTAGGGGTTTCTTTTATTGTTTAATTGGGTGCAATAGAAGCCTCTGTGCAGTGGTAATACCGTTACCGTAAGCATGCAAAACAATGGGAAAATTTGACACGCAATGGTCTGAGGTAATTATGATGAGGTTATTGATTTTTAAGTCTATATTATTTGTTTTATGGTCACCAGTGGCTAATTATGTACTGTCATGATCCCAATTGCTCCTCAGCTACTTGGTGTATGTTATGCATCGCTTGGTCTGTTCACCCAAATCAGAAAAAAAACAAACTTTCCCTGATGGTATCTATCCATGTACATATGTGTGGTTTTAGTGAATTGACCCTTTGATGGTACTTTGCTTGACTTTTTTTTTTTGGCATCTCCATTTATAATTTGGCCAATGGGGTATTGGTACTGTGTTGGGTGCTGATGTGAAAATCAACATCAATACCTGTGCCTCACTGGGAGGTGGCTATAGGAGTCTGCTTTGCCCTTGACTTTTGTTTCTTTCTATAACATCCAGTTCATTTTTAAGTGTCCACTAACACCACTTCTAACACCATTTCAATAGAGTGCTGTAGGAATGAGTGCTAAAACCTGGAAATGCAATTTAGCCCTTTTAGTTCCCTTGTTTGGAAGTCAATGGGTTTTTAGTTAGATGCCTGAAATAAGGTCTGTGGTTGACACAAGCTTAAGAGAATTAACGTTTAGTTCTACAACATAAAATACATCAACAAATATTCCAATCGTGAATTTTGAAGCTTTTATATGTCTTAAAAAAGACGGTTGCATACAAGTGGCGTTCATGCGACCATGGTGTAGTTCATTTATAGCCTAATGTTACTTCTGGTGATTGCATTCCCGCTTCAGAAATCATAGAAGTAGTGTTAAATTGTGGAGATTATCTTGCTGAACAAAACTTAAAAGTATCATAAATGTTTGTTCACCACAGAGTTTATCTTCTGCAATAATCCAAAACCCAATGGGAACCCAGGGCGATGCTAACTTCCTGGTTTGGCCTACAACAAAACATCATCCCCGCAGCGCTCTATAGGCCTTTCTATTTGTTTTCATGTATTGTATCCTTGTGTGTGTGGTTTGCTCCGATAACTTGTGTGTTTTAATCTGCACATAAAACACCTCATGTGCGAACGCAGGAAGGATCTGTTTCACGGTGTAAATTTTAAAAAGCTCTAACTCGTGTTAACAACATGGCAGCTCGGTCACTGTTTTTAGCTGATTTGTTTTGCCTTCCTTTTCCGTAAAAGAAGTGTCATGGTTGCCTTAGCACAAATGAGTCAGAGGTGCTTTTCACAGGTTTTGATATTTGGGATTTATCATGGAACCTGCAGTCATTGCCATTTTACCACCCACACTACAGCATACTAAACCTGCTCCTATAAACCTGGTTAATGTTTATTTTTTTTTCCAGAGCAGTTTGTTGGTTTTGTACAGTACGTCAATATGCAATAGAAGTTTGTACAGTACATTATTATGCAAAGTTATTGGGTTTTTTTCAGGAGTCTGGCATGCTCGGATCTACTCTGTATGTTGTGTAAAGTGTCCAGAGGTCATGAATGTTAATGGGCATGTGGTTTTGTTTTTTGACAATGACAATACTTACTGGGTCTGACTTCACATCCACTACAACCTGCACATTTTCAGGACTAACTGTATAAGCTACGTGCGTTGAAAGTGACTGGATATACAGTGTCTGTGTGTTGTAATAAAGTTCTCATTTTCCAATCGGTGCCGTTATGTCTGTTGTCGCGGTGTTGTTCAAACGACAATATCTATAGCCCAGTGTGTGGAGCTGTTATGACTATATTTAATGACGTTAGCATGTTTCTGTTTCGTAAAAGTAAACCAACTTTGTTAATAAAACCGTGTCTATATTGCCTTCAGCTACTGTGTAGCTTGAATATAATGGGGAATACTTATGCTCATGTTTGTAAAGAGTGCACTGGCATTTTGTTCCAGTAGATGGCAGTGATGTAAAAGGATTAAACAGTTGCATCTTTACAGTAGTCTCTTCAATATCTTATTACACACCTTTCTTTTTTTTTTTTAATCAGAAAATCTGATATCTACAATTCAAATTCCACAGGTATCAGTAACATACATAGCATATAACATCTTGACGTATGTTAAAAATGACTTGTAAACCAACACAGAAGAGAATATTAACACATGCTCATAAAAAATGGAAAGTTCACATCTACAGTTTCATGACAACGGAGCAAGCTCCAGAACAAGCGAGTAAGCAGACCTTGAGTTGAGTTTTGCAAATGATTTGCACTCCCTGTATTTCCATTTTTTAAAGAAGACATGCAGCCAAAGATTAAGAAGTTGCTGGCAAATGGAAAGCATAAATTACTCCTATGAATGTGACTAGACTGTTTGAATATAAGCCACTTAAAGGTCCAGTGTGTAGGATCTGGCGGTATCTATAGCGGTGAGTTGAGCAGATTGCAACCAAATGAAGCCTCTCCCATGTGCTAAGCGTGTTGGAGAGCTACGGTGGCTGATGCGAAAACGCAAAATGGCCCTATCTCGAGTCATTTGGAGCAGAACTAGTGTGTGTGTGTGTGTGTACTTGGGAAGTGAGTGGTGAAGCAAGAGAGAGAGCAGTGGCGACAGGAGCGAGTACAACTTAAGAGTGTTTGGTCTGTCCGTTCTGGGCTACTGTAGAAACATGACAGTGGCGGACCCTGTGGAGAAGACCCGCTCACTATGTAGATATAAACGGCTCATTCTAAGGTAACGAAAACACAACGATTCTTATCATCATGTGATTATACACTAAACAAAACATACTTATTCATTAATATATTATTCCATTTCTGCCTATAGATCTAATTGTTACACACTGGTCCTTTAAATAGAAAAAATGGTTTGCCATATTTGATTTATGCTGAATATTAGTATATGGATGGCATTTTGCCAACAATAATTGATCTTTATTGATTTACCACCCCACCCCCCCCACCCCCCACCACCACAAGTGAGCAAAGCAGCTCCTGTGACACTCCAATGTCTGCTTTAAGCTTTACTCAATGGTGGCGTCAATACTGTATACTATAGATTGAAAAAAATGACCAGCCTTTCCATCCCTGCAGTATTGTGGGTTTGAAAGCCAGACTCACATAAAGGTAAATGAAAAACATCGCTGGTCATTTTTTCTTGTGATATCTTGTCCCTTTGCCATATACTGTACTTTAGGAACACATTTCCTGTCCTTACCCAGGGTCTGTTTCTGAGACATTACAGACATCAGATCCATGATTGTGTCTTGACTTGAATATTTCATTGACTGTCAGCCCAGCATCTGCTGACCTGCCAAACATGCAACATCCCCCTCTTACTGCAGACAGTCTGTCACTGTACATCAGCCAGTGGAGCGTATCATTGTCCACCACCTCTCCCTCTACTCCCCCTCCTCGTATTTCCTACAAATAAGCATCAACACAGCAAACTAGGGGGGGACACAGAGAGCAAATACATACACTCCATTCTTTACAATGCCAACCAACACATTCTCATCCCAACTCATCACATACTGCCACATCAAAACCATTATAGTTACCCTTGGTGTCACTTTAGGTTTAGGCAACAAAACCACTTAGTTAAGTTTAGGAAAGAACTACATGGTTGGGCTTAAAACTACTACATTTGAACAGTAAAAATGACACTGAACGTTGTGAACATGGGACACGAACAAACAGCTGATTGTAATGAGAAACTGAAACTTAACACATGGGAACACATGGGACACAAACGGGGCACGAACAGGGGTCTCCTGGATGAAAGCCTTGTGTTGTGTCTGAATACTCAACAATTTCAGCTTATTGTTAAATGTGTTGAATTCGAAAGTCAGAGCATTAATGTAGCAGCAAACAACTATTTGCTATGTAAAGATATAGTTGAGTAATGGCATCCTGAACAGAGAATGCAGTCACACTCCACACACAGCACGGACAGACAAAAACCCACCGCACATAGTGTTGTTTCAACATTTTTTTCAATTACTAATAGGGCTGTGAAAGTTAACAAGATAATAACGCGATAACACAAATTCATTTTAACGGCACAAATTTTTTGCAACGCATTAATGCAACTTGTGATTTTTAGGTTGTAGCGGGCTCAGTTTTAAGAAAAGAGAAAACTTAAGGAATCCATTGGTACCAACCATGTCATACTAGTTTGTTGCGAAGGAGGCTAATTAACGTTCCAAACTTATGTGAAATTTTGGGGGTCCCTTGACCTCTGACCTCAAGATATGTTTTTTATGTTAAATGCAGTACCTGTGAGGGTTCCTGGACAATATTTTGTCATTGTTTTGTATTGTTAATTGATTTCCAGTAATAAATATATACATACATTTGCATAAAGCAGCATATTTGCCCACTCCTATGCTGATAAGAGTATTAAATACTTGACAAATCCTTTTACAGATAAAAAAATGTGCAATTCATTTGCAATTAATCGCAATTAACTATGGACAATCATGTGATTAATCGCAAATAAATATACTAATCGATTAACAGCCCTATTTACTATTTCAATGTGCAGTAGATCTGTTATAGAATCTGCTGTGCGTTGAAGAAACAATATGTAACATAGATCATAGTGATTCCCTTTCATCCTCTAATCACCCGAACCATGTTTACTGGGACAGTCAAGCAGATACAGACAGATTTAAGGAAAAACCTGAGTAAATAAGTGTAGAAACATGATGCGTTCCATACAGGGAATGATGGCTCACAGACCTGAAACTCAAGCTGTGTTGGCAGTTTGTGGTAGACCAGACTTATTCGCCTTAAATTTGTCACCCACCTGTTCTGACTGCTTCCCTCGCACTTTCTTTTTTGTATTTGTAGCTTCATACCTTACATCGGTGGCCTATGAAATTTTCATTATTAAATTAAACCGCTGTTCTTCTCTTAGTACGGACAGGAGCATCGAGAGCCGTGAGAGGAAGAGTGTCACAGCCTGCCTTACTTGTTTCTTTCCATGTCTCCTGTCTCCTTGTGACAGTATCGGTAGTGTTTCAGCAGGCCTTTAATGGCTTGCCCTCTGCCACTCTTGGGAGGCTCCAGAGTAAGTGCTATGAGGAGAAAGACTTCTCCAGATGATGGGAGGTGACGTGCCCTCCTTTTCTCCTCCCCCCCCGCCCCTTGCTCTGACTCAAAGACAGCAGGCAGGATCGTGATCAAATACTGCTTTCGTCGTAAAAATGATTCTTTGTATGTTTCGCTCACACAAGATAGGACTCGGACTTTCCCCAACTCACAATCCTCCTTTCATTATTATCTTATTTATGTCATGTTGTAATCAAACTCTGTCTTTCTGGTTCTGCTTTGTGGCACCACTGATGTGGTTTACATGCATCTTGTGATGAATCAGAATGTTTCTAGTTATGCTCATTACACTAGCTGATATTGACGACGGTTCCTGAATAGGGGGGCTTGTTGCAACACAATGGCTTCCCTTTGTGGTAGGTCATGAGGTCTGGCACCATGTCGACGCCTCCCAAACTGGATGGTGTGTGTTGTTGACCAGGATCACATGGAACCTTCCCGACAGCACTTCAGACAAGAGTCACTCATTTAGACGGATTGCACCCTCACCCCCGATACAGTCATCATCACCGTCCCTTTCTGCTCCATCACGGTCCAGCGCCTCCATCGGCAACCTCTTTCTCTATCTCAGTCCACTCACTTATTCACTCTCTTGCTCATAGACAAAAACTCACAGGGACACTCAACCAAAACGCCTGCAGCTCAAAGTCACTCTTTTCTGCCCATTGCAGCACATGTGTACAGAGTGAACGTAATCTGAAAAAGTGTCATGGAATGAACTTAATGTCCACCTTATGTCCAACAAAAACGACCGTAACGTTATATTTGATGTTACATGGTCATTTTTTGTTTTGTTATTTTTTAACAGCATTTCTCCTAAGTCATATTCACTTCTCAGCACTCATTTCACACTTTTCTGCAACCTAATATCTTGGCGCCCCATTCAACTGTTATCAGGCCATTAAATAGGCATTATCAGTTGCTATAAGCCCCATACATATGGGTCATTAGGGGCCTACTACAACTACTATGTTGTAAAACTGAAAGAAACACATATAAAATGTTGTAAAATTGAATGAAACGTCATGTTTTGAACACAAACAAAAAGGCTTCTTTCGATTCAGGCAATAAAACTATGACTTATTTAGGTTTAGGCAAAACAAACAAACAGTTAAATTTAGGGAAAAACATCATGTTTTGGGTTAAAATAACTACGAACACAAAGATGCCTGACTTCTGCTCCGTCACTAGAAGTCGCTGTTGTGTTCTTTTATACCTTCTTTTGGTGATCTACCATGTGCATAGATGATAAAACCTACTAGTGGGTGTAGTAGGCCCTTATTGACACACATCTATGGGTCTTATAGCGACTGATAGTGTCTATTTAATAGCCTGACAACAGTCTAGTCGGCTGTCATACCAGCAGAATAGAGTTTGTTGATGCCATTGCCTCTAGCTTGGCAACAGGGATGCATGTTTTATCCATAGGTTTAAGAATCGTCCACTTATTCCCACTAAGCCACTCCACTGGCTGCGGATCAATCTTGTTAAAAAATGCCAATGAGCCCTGCTGTACACTGTGGTGTTAAATTGTAAAGGAAAATGAAGGAAATGTTTTGTTTTTTCCTTTGTGCAGTGTGTTACTCAGTTGGTTAAAACTCCAGTCACATAAAGCTTGTGAAAACCTTGTGAATACACTTAATAAATGATTGTGAATGTGAAATCATTTCATACACAGATTGGTGAGTATTAACTCTACAATTAAAACATTCTACTAAATGCATCATTTTGTAAAGCTCGACACGGACTGATATTTGATGCTTTACTACTTCGCAGGCAACTGATGTCAAAAGCGGCTGGATCATTCTTAAATGAGCAGGCTGATCTCATACACCGTGCATAGCTATATCTACAAAAAAGTAATGCACTGTAATTTGTATACATCCCACAAAATCAATTCATATGTAATCCACGTAATTGTGAACCAGTGTTTGTGAGAAATCATACAAACCATTGTATGAGGATACATTGCTGTTCTCATAGTAGTTTTATTTTGAAAAGACTTTAGTGGAAATTGAGATGTGCCTCACGTGTTGCTGCACATTCGTAGGAAAACGCACAAAAACGAGGAATAACTTTTTGTAAGAAATCATATGAACCGTTGTATGAGGTTACATTGCTGTTCTCATAATAGTTTTATTTTGAAAAGACTGGAGTGGAAATTGAGATGTGCCTCACGTGTTGCTGCACATTCGTAGGACAATATACAAAAAACGAGGAATAATTTTTTGTAAAAAATCATATGAATAGTTGTATGAGGATACATTGCTGTTCTCATAGTAGTTTTATTTTGAAAAGATTGGAGTGGAAATTGAGATGTGCCTCACGTGTTGCTGCACATTCGTAGGAAAATGCACAAAAACGAGGAAAACTTTTCGTAAAAAAATCATATGAACCGTTGTATGAGGATACATTGCTGTTCTCATAGTAGTTTTATTTTGAAAAGACTAGAGTGGAAATTGAGATGTGCCTCTTGTGTTGCTGGACATTCATAGGAAAACGCATGAAAAATGAAGAATAACTTTTCAAAAGATACGAACTGTTGTATGACGATACGTTGAAATGAGACACCCAAAAAGCACGATACAGATGGCTTCAAGTGGCTAATTCGCTTTCCTCTGGCTCTCTAGGCACACAGGTTTTCCAGGAACAAGTAGACTGTTAGAGAAGGTTTGTCCTCTGATCATTAAATCCATTTAATTCGGAGTCAGGGGTCAACATGCTCGGGTGCCACGGTAGCCTACTACAACTAATGCTGCCATCACATTACAGCCAGATGGGATTTGGCTGAAATGAAAGTGAATAGTAGGTACTACGACATCTGTGAAATGGTCAATTTTAAATAAGAAATGTTACATCAAATAAGTTAAATTTATTACATTTGACAATTTCACCTGCAATGCCTCTATATAGTAATGACTTATGTCAAACTAAACTGCCACTCTGGACTTTCTCACACTGAACATTTTGACTGCAGCAAGACACGGCAGAAACGCCTTTGCATCTTACACCATTCTAATTGCTGTGACAATGAGCTTTTGGTTATAGAGCGACAGATGTGACCCGCCATTGTATGCTGTCATTTTGGAGCTGGATTTAGAGGTTTGTTGAGGTTAAGATTCTTAGCTCCCTTTAAGTCCTGTGGCTGTTTCCCTGAAAAAATCTGTTTCACCTCACACACATAAGCGGAAGGTTTAAGGCAGATTGGAATGATGTAAGGATAGTGTTAGTAATCTATCAATTGGTGTCGAGCGAACACGTGATTACACAAATATTGCCCGTTTTTGTTATTGGTGAATTGAGGCAAGAACCGGGATGATCCATTAAAGTTTAATATAAGTGGGAATATATATATATATATATATATATTATATATTATATCTAACAAAGGATGGGACAAAATCATACAAAAGTTACAACAAAAGCCTAGAGGCTTACACATTTTGTGTTAAAATGTTTGAACTTAAAACATCGAGGAGGGCACAGTTTTTAGCTGTCAAACCTAAGGCGATTTCGTGGGAAATAGTGTGACACAATGATTAGCTCGCCAAGATGACGTGCTGAGAAGTTAATGGTGTGCTCTTCTTTTTGTTCAAGCAGTTTTGGCACCACTGTGTTTAATCCTCCGCTAATGTGTCCTTGCGGGCCATCATTGCTTTCAGGCGGCCATCTGACCTGCCATAGCTTATAATGCTCTTACTCTGATCAAACCTCTGAAGCCGGGATTATAACGCCATAGAGGGTCATCGCTGTGAACCACAGGTGAAAAGCGTTATCCCGCCTGACACCCAGCTCTTACAGCAAACACAGTGCTGACTAGGTTTTGTGAGAAGGTCTATTAGTAAACCCACTGAACTGATTAAGCAGTGTGTGGCTGGGGATCAAGTTGACGTGGCTGAGCATCGACAAATTAAATTTTTCCAGTTAAGGTCGGGATTAGTGTCAGCTATGGTTCCTGTGCCGCATCTAGAATCATACCTCAAACGAGGTTTATATGCAGTGGTGCCATGCTTTTTGCTGATAGATTGATGCAAAATAGAGCTGCAACGATTAATCGATTAGATATCTAACCATTAAATTAACCGCCAACTATTTTGATAATCGATAAATCAGTTTGAGGAATTTTTTAAGAAAAAAAATCTCTGATTTCAGCTTCTTAAATGTGAATATTTTCTGGTATATGTACTCCTCTATGACAGTAAACTGAATATCTTTGAGTTGCGAACAAAACAAGACATCGACAGATTTATCAACAACGAAAATAATCATTAGTTGCACCCCTAATGCAAACACAAAATAAATACAAAAGCTAAACTAGAGACCATGTTGCACTGGGATAACACCAGCCACGACGCCAGATCGCACCCAATTCCTACACCAATACTTCCGGCGCCCTTGGTCGGACCACACCCATCTTTGAACTCAGCCTTCATATTGATCTCAACTACATACCTGAAAAGTTTTGTGACTGCATCTTGCACGGTTGCAATGCTATCATGGTGACAAAATCTGTCAACAGACAGACAGAAATATAAACACCAGACAAAGTACTCAAAACCGCCTCTGTGGTAGGTCTCTCTACAGTAGGCGTCTCTAAGACCACATTTTGCCATGATAACCCACACACAGACTCACAAGATGAAAACAATACCAACGTCGTGGTTGGTAAATATACAGTAGTATGCTGTCTTTAATTCACGTGCAACAAAATTAAGTTTGCAACCTAGGCCCTATTTTCATGGTAGCACACCAACCATTTGGTATTTTCCTGGCCTTGAAATTTGATTGATCCACAGTGCCATTATGTGCGACTGTCCACTCTCTTTTACTTTCATAAAGTTTCTCTATACAATATGCATTAATATAGCAGCAAACAACTATTTGCAATGTAAAGATATAGAGGAGCAATGTCTACCTGAGCAGAGAACGAAGTCACTCTACCTCCTTGTGTGTTGTAATTTGAGCTTCTCTTTGCTTGTTGACATAGCCGGACCGGCTATACGGCGGTTACAACTGATAACACACCTCTACCCACATCAGACCGGTCCATTATAACTCTGTATTCTGTTCATGTGGCAGACATTGAATTACCGGATCCTGTGCATCAGCGCCTTTTTTCCAATTGAAAAAAATCTGCAAAAAATCATGCATTCATGGAATGCATTACTAAGCACATGGTGCTGTGTTACAGTTTAAGATATGAAGTAGTCATTTACAATGTGAAAAGCCTACAATTGTGACTTTATCATCATTGTACTAATCAAATGTTAAAAACCTGCACATACACATCATGCCTCTGCACCACCCAGACAACAATAGGCTATGATTTCCTGAGGAAGCTCTTTCTATTACTGTGATTTGCACAGCTGTTTCAGAGCGATGAGACCAGTGATTTGACTGACTGAGAGTATATTTATTAATCACCACACCCTCCGATTTATATTCAACTTCCACCAGCTCTTTTGAACTTTGTGCTGCTGCACCTACACATGTACCAATATAACAGGTTCGCTTGGAGATGCCCAAACAGGCCATGATCCGCCCAAGAACTATCGGTTTGAATAGGGGGCTTAGTCTTACAGGAAAAGAAAAAAGGGACTATACAGAAAATTCTAAAAATATAAATCGCACATAGCCTATCTGAATGAAAAAATAAATCTGAATGAAAATGTGAGCAAAAAAAAATCTGGCAAGAAAGAAACAAATCACATATCATATCTAACTATAAAGCAAGGAATCTCTGTCTGTCTGTATGTCCTTTGCATATCTCAACAACCGTTCATCCGATCTACTTCACACTTGGTGGGTGTATTGCTGGGGACCCAAAGGGGTGCCCTGATCAAATTTGGTGCAATTTGGACATGCGATACGTTTAATATTAAACTTTGAATAAACAAACACTGTGCTCTATGCAGAAGCGGGGGGCGGGGCTTCAGGCCTCTACGGACTGAGTCCAGCATGTCGTCTACAGCGGGCCTGACTTACATTCACTCCACTTCCTTTTGCTGCTGGATGCTAGAGAAATCTAATGTCACATGGGTGCTGGATATACTAACATTACATGGATGCTGAATAAAACATTACAACCGGACTCTTCTTCACTTCCCTGGAGTCAACACCAGCAGATAGCCATCTGGAAGCAGAATCAAACCAGAATGTGTTTCACTGGTGTTTTGTGAATTGGGTGTTTTTCCATCGTGAGTAAGACTGTATTTCCCCAACGTATGACTCGATACTACCTTATAACACTAAATGCCTAACGTTACCGCCAACAAAATACCTCCGCTAATTAAATCCATGTTTTACTTTATAACCGCGATGGTTATATCAAAACAAGTGACTAATACGCCTATTTGGAAATTACCTATGCTTAGTGTATTTCACCAATGTTTCTGACCACGAGACACAGAGGGAATAAGATTTCGAGAATAAAGTCATAATATTTCAAGAAAAAAAGTCACAATATTCCGAGTATAAAGTCATAACTTTACGAGAAAAAAAGTAATTTCCTCTTCCATATAAGAGGTCCTAGGTCCGTGTGGTTCTTTCTTTGGAATAAATGCAGTTTCTTGCACAATCTTTTCAAGGTCCTGATACTGATGATAATGTGGTGATGTGTGATGACTTTATTCTCATGATATTACAACTTTTTTATCGTAAAATAATAACTTTATTTTCATAATACACATTTTTTATTGTAAATTTATGACTTTATTCTTGTAATATTATGACTTTATTCTCAAAATCTCAGATTTATTTTTTTTTCCTCAATGTGGCCCTAATACTCTGTCGTAGTTTTTTTCCCATGAACCAGAGTGTATTTCACCGATCTCTAACCGCGACGTGGCTGTGTGACGCTATGTCATAGCAGGTGTATTGCTCAGACCCCAAGGAAATGCAGTGTCGAGTGTATGAGCAGCTCTCGATCAACACCACAGGCCAAGCATTCAGCCAGTTCTGAACAGGCATGTTTTCAATGGGTACTGCACTAGTCACTCTAATTCTTAAAAGCCTTTTTTTGGTAAATGCTTGCACAAAGGAACTCATTTGATAAGACAGGAGTGTCTGTTCTTCTTTGCTACTGCTGTTTGTCCTTTACTGTTTTCGTTGATGCCAAATCTGGGTATATGTGCACAAACACACAGATGCTCACAGATGCAAAAATACAGAGGGGAGATGTGAAAAGAAACAGTTGACTCATCTCATTCCAAATTCCCTACTGGCAATGGAGGCAGCTCTCAAGTCACTGAATTTGTGTTGCTAGAAATGTGTTGTCTTTTCAGTTTGGATTAAGGTGAGGGGGAAGTCAGGAGGATGCGCTGGAGCCTGGGAGCTGTCCAACGCCTCCTCTGTCACTGCCAGCACGCGTCTGCTGCTTTTAACGGCAACACTTTCACATACTCAACACATCGGCCTGCAAAGGAAAACAGACTCCAGCTGCACAGAGCCAAACAACACGTATACACAAACACACACAACTCCGGCTAACCTGTAAAGACTATCACGCTGTTGACATTGGCACAGCCTTTTGCAGAGTAGCCCAAGAGTTGGTGACAGGGTGCGACTGAATGGGAACTGGAGTCCGGTGCCACCGTGCCTTCACGCAGGATCTTAGCACACTGGTAGATAATACTAGATGACAAGGACAGTGGATTGTGTATGTGTGCATAAAAATGCTTTTGGTGACAATTAGGTTTCCCACTATTGCATGGAGATTACACTGAAAAAGTCGTTACTGCTTGTGTACTAGGACCTGTGTATTGAAGCGACATAAATGTATCTGATATACACAAGGAAAAAAACTAGGTGACACTTATATTAGGGTAATTTGGCAGTAATTCCAAAGAAATTTCAAATAGGTTACTTGCTAATTATCACCTAATGTGGACCTCTAAAATGAAGTGTTAGCAAAAACTATTTAAAAAAAAAGGTATTATATCACAATATACCGTAGCCTATACAATAGGCGAAGATGATATTATCTATTTTGTGCATTCCTTGACATCATGAAATTATTATCACCACATTCAACAGTATTAAGGAGCCTCATAAGTTTAGAGCAGGCGGCAACCTCTGATTCTGAGAAAGTGAGGCCAATGCGGAAGTGCTTTAAACTTGCATTCTTTCTAATAGCCAGCAGCGGGCGACTCCTCTGGTTGCAAAAAGAAGTCTGATTGTATAGAAGTCTATGAGAAAATGTCCCCACTTCTCACGTGATATATTACCTCAGTAAACATTGTAAACATGAGTTTACGGTCTCAATCACTAGTTTCAAGTGTTCTTCAATACAGCGTGATGTTCATTTAGTAAATTATGGTCCCATTTAGAGGTAAATAGACCATAAAGCAGGGTATGCTTTAGGGTGTTGCTACCTAGTGATTCACAGGTCGCTACCACGGCGTTGTCTGGTCTGGATGTTGTCCGTGTTTTCTTCTTGGAACTTTAACCCTTTCACAGTGTGGTTTCAGCTCTGGAAAGTTAATTTACTACATCCATTTTTTTATAGTGTCTATGGTCTAGAGACAGATTGAACATCTGATTATTGATGATCTGGAGCAGGATTCCTGAGAAGCTCATTGGACTAGGTCTGAGCAGCAACAAGATCATTTAACAGGAGTTTGACCTACGTGACATAATCAGATTGGATTGCGGCGAGCAAGACGCTGAAAAGTAATTTTCCTGTTTGAACTTTCACCAAACTGCATGTTGAATCTACTGCATTTAAAAAGTACACCCTTGAGTGCTTTGTGATAAAGCAAAACGAAAATAAAATGTTGTTTTTGCCAGTTTGCTTTTGCTGTACATTACATCCTCAAAGGATGACCGAGTAGAAACAGTTTTTCTCGTGAATCTCAAGATAATCTTGTCAGGAGGATGCAAGGTCACCAATGGTCAATCCCTGGAGCGCAAATGCAGACTGAATCACGGAACAAAGTTAAGAAGGGTCATCTCATGACAGATATTCGGTCTGACAAGACACAAATCATCTGACGCAACACTTACAACTCATAACTGAAAAGTGTATCAGTCCAATTCACAATCAAATACGAACAAATAGGCCATTCACAATCTCAAACTTGAGGACAACAACTCAACTCTGAAGTTCTTTCAAGTCACTGAGCTCTTCATCCTGTAATAAACCAGGAGCACATAAATTTAGCCGCCTGTGTTTGCGATCTCATCGCATCCAAGTCCGAATGCTTGGCTCAGCTTTTTCTATCCCACCAGCACTAATCTCGGGACCCATTGTAATTAGCTTCGATTAGCCTCTGATGGGACTTGGAAAAGCTGTGGGATACACTTAGATGAAATCATTAGCAATAATGCATGAATCATTTATTCATTATTACAAGACTACTTTTACACAATACAATGAGGTGACACCTTACAGGAACACTGTGTAACATTTCGGGGGATCTATTAGCAGAAATGTAATAAAATATTCATAACTATGTTTTAATGAAACTAAGAATCGTGTTTTTGTTAGCTTAGAATGAGCCCTTTATAGGGAGTGGGTCCAAACACTGGCTCTAGAGAGAGCCTTCCACGTTTTTACGTTACCTGAAGGCCACCATAGTTCTCCGACACGCTTGTGAAACTGTGGTAACGTGAGCTGAAGAGTGCAAAACTGTGGTACTGCTAGCCGCCGTCTGACATCCATTACTCCTAAAGTAGTGTTATTATGGTAAGGATGGACTCTGAGCAAGCGTTACCATGGTTTTGCACTCGGCGGCTCACATTTCCGTGAGAGGGAGGAGTGAGTGAAGGGGTACTCGGTTGCAATCTGCAACCACACCACTAAATGTCGCTAAATCCTACACACTGTACCTTTAAGAACTCTTAATTAATTATATCTTAAGAATTTGTTCCTTTGTGTGGAAAAATGCATATAGGATTCATTTGTGGGGAGTTGGTTGGGATTTTTTCTCATCTAAACCCATACAGCCTATATTGCCTGTCACTATGTTGGCACTCCACCAATCTCTCAGTAACATCTGCACTGCTAACACCATTACCCAGCCAACAGGTAAAAAGCAAACACACATGCACTTACACACGCATACAGCCATGCAAGCAACGATGTCAAGCTTGATAGACCTTACAATGGGGTATGCCAGCCAGGGGGATTAGCTAATTAACTGTTCTGTTAAATTGAAATTCAAGGAAAGACTAGATTTTTCCAAGAGCAGAGCTCGGTGGGTGGCCCGGAGTGGTGCTGGTCACCCCATGTGCCATCCCAGAATTCTTTAGCGCAACTGACCAATTCATTGGACACACACTCACTGGGGAGTAACCTTAGTTACACCATACCTACGTAGTTTATTTGTGTGGCGACGGGCTCACAGTGGTTCAGCTTTGGTAAGATAAGAAAGACAGGAGGGGAGACTCATACAGACCTGGATCCAGGTCAAAACTGTCAAAAACAGCACAGCAACCAATTACATTCTAAAGTCACTTCACCCATCAATGAGTAAAACATGCTATTCAATTCTCTAATTTGCCGGCAGTGATTCTGCTGCACGCTGCAACTCGCAACACAACAAAGGAGCTCTTTTTGTACCATGCGATATTATTTATAAAGTCTAATATAGATTTTTTTCCGCCTTTGATTTCATTTCCTTCTTAATTAATTAATTTCATTATTCTGACCATGCCCGCGGCATGCCTCTACTCGTAACATACTCACGCTTTGTCGGACCCCTTGGCATCTCTTTTCAGTCATTGTAAACACATGCTTAATGTTATGAATTAAACAAAACACTTCCTTAGGTTTGGCAACATGATAGATAGATAGATAGATAGATAGATAGATAGATAGATAGATAGATAGATAGATAGATAGATAGATAGATAGATCCCAAATTGGGAAATTGTTGAAGTTAGTTGTTATTTATTATTATTATTTAGTTAGTTAGTTAGTTAGTTAGTTATTATTATTTAGGAAAAAATAACATGGTTGGACTTAACTATGTTTTTTAATTTCACATTAGCCTATCCGGGTATTCCTATCGGACGCCATCAAAAGTCAATGTTCTCTGAGGAGTGAAAATGGCGTGCACAGCGAACAATGTGATGCTGTTCCAGGCAATCATCATTAGGATTTGTGTTCTTGATGCAAAACATTACTGCAACAAGTAATGTTCTGCAATCACTTGAAATGAAACACACCCCTAATAAATCATTATTCTCACTGAGGGTTGTAAGCTTTGTTTTCCATGCAGTAGCAGCTAATATATTTCTATTTTTACATGCTAGGTCTCTCAATGACATTCCAGTTATAACTCTTTGTATTTTCACAAAAAAATGATGTGAGATACTAGTAAGGTTCAAAAGAAAACACAGCAGTTGTGTGTTGCAAAACCTGTACAGCATAATCAGACACTGTTACATTGTAGCTTTTCTCTGTAAAGTGAGCTGCAGTGCCACGCAGCTACACAGACTGTCATGTAATATTGAGTACTGTGGAGCCCTCTTGTCCTCTCAGGTCCCATCCACCACTGTCACATGCCCTCAGGCATGGAGGCAGCCTTATTTGGCTATGAAAGGTCCCTTAGTAGACACTTTGGGCCCTCGTACTGCTACCAGGGGTTCCAAAAGAACTGAAAGACGACGCTCCAAAAAGACTTTCAGGTGAGGCAGAGTAGAGATGCGTTAAAAAGGCAACCCTACAAAAGCCTTCTGCTGGCTATCTCTGTCCCTCTGATGGATTTCTGACGCTTTCGGATACCAGGAAATGCGCAAGAGTGGCAGGTTTAGAGAAACATGATGTGGTAAATGATTTAATAGCAAATCTGATGCAGCAAAGCAACCAGAGAGATGCGGCATCCCACAGGATAAAGGTCTAAACCTTTGTAATGAATAATGTCCTCAGTCAGACATGACCTGTTTTATTCGCTTCTTCTTTTAACATGTTTTTGTCTCAATGAGTATCATGGCTCTAAAACAGTTCATCCAAAGTACAAGCCAATATTTCAATATTTAATATGTCCAACTGTCTGTATATTGCATGCATAAATACTCTAAACAGGTTTTATCATGAGAAGGTTAGACATTCTATGATAGTTACTCTATAAGACTGGTTCCAAACCTGAGGGTCCCAACCCCAACTAGGGGTCACCAAAGCTTTAGAGGGGGTCGCAAGGCCTTCTTGATTTTAAGGGCTGTAAGACAACTTTTTAAACTTTTTAAAAAAGACTCGGTCAAAACCGAGTATATGTCTGGACCATGTATGGTCAGTCTGTGAATTTTGGGCTAAATTGTAATACAAATAGTCAATGGTCATGTCTATAATGTTAAATCCAGTAATGGTATATGTTCACAGTTTCCCTTTCATTATCTATGTAAGCAGCTGCACAATGCATTTTGGTAGCGTAGCGGCGCGATTCGAGAAACAGGGCGTCATGTTGGCCACTCCTCATTTGCATAAAGTTGAGGTCTAGGGAACCGGCGCGACTCGCCACCTCCGGAAACTCCCTAGAAATATTTAAACTAACTGTTGTTGATTGAAAATAAAGACAGATTTAGCAAATGCATGGCTTATTTCTCGCATAAAATGTTTTCAGAAACACATTTCGATTAACTATTTCTGTGAGATAAGAGAAGAAAGTTTCCAAACTAGTTGCCATGTTGGTTCTGGTTTGAAAGCTGGGAGCACCAGCCCACGAGCAATGAACATATATTGATACTCTTTGCCATGAGGGAAAGCGTTCGTCCAATCAGGTGCCTAGTGCTTTGTGTCTAGTGGCAGCCCATCAAGCGTCCCATGCTGGGAAGTGAGGCAATCATTACGAAGGTAAGTGGAACCACTGCACCCCTCTGAAGATGTAAACAAAGGACTGTTACCGCCTTTTCATTTTGAAAGAGCAATGGCCAATGAGGAACCTCCAACACTCAACGGAAAATGAGGAAACTCCAACACTCGACGGCCAAAGAGGAAACTCCAACACTCAACGGCCAATGAGGAAACTCCAACACTCAACGGCCAATGAGAAAACTCCAACACTCAACGGCCAATGAGGAAACAGGATAAGAGCACGGTGAGGACCTAAACACAAACTTCCTGCAGTTATTGCGTTGGGTTAATTGTACAGTTCATCAGTTGTTCTGTACCGTTATTGTTATGCATTGAATATAATATGAAATATCTATAAAATATGTCACTTAGATGGGAGTCATCAGTTTACTCAATGATAGAAAAGGTGTCCCTAACGAAAAAGGTTACTGCTCTATATGATAGAAGCAAGCTAATCACATCTATATGGTCCTGACAAGGCTTTCTTTATTATGTTTTGATCTAAGATCAAAACTAAATTGTCATTTACTGTATTACACTTGCAATTTAATGATGATGTATTTGATTTAACACGAGAAGTGAGAAAGCCCTGTCATCTTGAATACTGCTATATCAAGAACATGTACGCAAGAAGCTTTCAAAGCTGAGCCACATACATCAGTCAGTCCCTCTGAAAGCTTGCTAAATGAATTTGAAGTAAAACACGTCTTCCTGTAAATCCAATTAATCTAAACAAACAAAGTTATAGTGGTGCGACGGTGCCTCAACAGGGAGTCAACTCTATTAAGCATTAGGCCTATTTCCAAAATAAGAAGTCTGTCTTCCATGCCATTGAGTCGTATGTTCAACTTGTTAAGGAAGCAAAAATATTTCCTAATTCCATTAAGTGAACAAAAGATGCTTTTTTCCAAAGCCCATTGGATGTTTTGTAGCCAGTGCCACTTTGCACTGGGAGTTCACAAGGCTTTAAGATGGTTAGAATTGACATGGCGTCTCTTACAGCGTGTCTATTAGGCCCTGATTCAATTTGGGGCTATATATTTATAGTCCCTGCAGCAAGAACAATGACATGGCCCTCTCTTTATAATTAGTTGTGTCTCTGCCTCTCTGTCATTAGATTAAGTTGGAATCCCAGACGCTCAGAGTCTGCGCTTGAAACACCACCACAAATGGGTTAATGCAACCCAAAATTCATTACTACAACATTAGGTTTATCTCATAGACAAACCGTCTCTCTTTCTAAGAGGTCAGTGGATCCACACGTGAGCCATTCACACTAAACTGCATGCAAATGCTGTAAGAGCCATCTCTCTCTGTCTTTATCTCAACCTTTAAGTTCAAAGCTATCAAACCATTCCATTCATACCATTCACTGAACTCACATGAACCAACTCACTTAGTCTGCTGTGGTGTTCAGCAAAACTAATGCTTGGATGAATTTCCTCAAATTCAATCCATCTTGGATCACTACACATATTTGTTTGAGTGACCGGAAAAATAGGCCTACCTGTACGGTTTACAATGTTTACTACTAATAATAAAATTAGTAATAAATCAAGTGAGAAGTTGGGTCATTTTCTCAGACTTCTATACAATCAGACTTCTTTTCACAACCAGAGGAGTCGCCCCCTACTGGCTATAAGAAAGAATGCAAGTTTAAGGCACTTCCTCATTGGCTTCAACATCTAGCCTACTATCTTCTAATTAGCACAAAACATAAGCTGAGGAAGATGGTAATGTCATGAGTTTTGTGGGTAGCCTATTTGGTATTTGACATTTGAGTATTGGACACTGTTGGACAAAATAAGACTTAGACTTGATGGGGGTGCTAGATTAGTTATCTTCAAAGTTATGACAATGCATACTTTTCTTGGCAATCCTTCCAATAATTGGTGAGACATTTCTACAAATGTTAAACTCATTGTGGCTCTACAGGGTAAGTCACGGGATCACCAAAATCACAATTCATTCTCTGGGGAACATGAATGTCTGTAAAACAAATGGCATGGATGGCAATCCATCCAGCATTTGTTGAGACGTACCGACCAACATTATCATCCATATAGGGCACACCGCTTGGCTAGAAACCCTATGATATAGTGAGAAAAGAAAGAACACATCTCTGTAACAGAGTGCCCATTTCTATACATCCATTCTGCTCTTATTGTTAGCATTCATCCCCTCTTTCACTCTGCCATTGAGTTAAATAGGTATAGCTCAAGTGATGCTTGTAAGGGGGGAGGTCGAGCGAGAGTAATATCAACCAGTCTGCATCTGTGTTAATGACCTTTTAGACAGGGCTGATAATATTGTGCTTCAAGCAGACTGGTGGCTTTCAGTCCTTTACAAAGGGTAAGTGTGTGCGCATGGCTATATAGTGGGCATGTGAAAACTAATGGGTCAGTTGCTTATGAAGCTAAGCTATCCAAGTTCACAGTACCCTGAGGCATGAAATCCATCTACTTTATCAAGTAGGTCTGCCAGAGATGATTAAAGTAGATTGCAGTACAGGCCAGGGAAGATACAAAGTGTCTCCTGATGTCTATGGGTCAATGACAATGTCAGTGCCTTCATTCGGGCATCAACTGCAAATGATTTGCAACCTAATGGTGGTGCCTAATTGGCAACAAACAAGTTTAGCGCTAAGCTAGCCAACTGAACAATGGAAAATGGATGGTTTGAGTAAATTCTTTTCCTGACAAACATTAACCTGAAGTAGACGATTTCTCCTGCTGAGTTGCAGAGGACTTGCCATGGACTTGACGTTTGACTTGTAGCAGTCATGCAGTTCCATCCAAACCATAGACTGTATGCTATATAAGAAGTGGACGTAGTCACCGTGACGTCACCCATTGGATTGTGGACTCGAAGCCTTGAGTTCGGCATTTTGGCTGTTGCCATCTTGGTTTTTGGCCGTTGCCATATTGGTTTTTGCAACCAGAAGTGAGACAAGAGGGTGGAGCTAAGTACAACTGAATGCTGAATACTATTTTTAGGCAACATTTAACTTCCATGAACTGAAAACACACAGTGAAAGGGTTAAAGTTCTATGACGAAGACGCGGACAACACCCAGACCAGACAACGCCGTGGTAGCGACCTGTCAATCACAAGGTAGCCACGCCCTAAAGCATACCCTGTTTATCGTCTATTTTACTCCAAATGGGACCATCATTTACTAAATGAATATCATGCTGTATATTGAAGAAGACTTGAAACTAGCAATTGAGACCATAAACTCATGTTTACAATGTTTACTGAGGTAATAAATCAAGTGAGAAGTAGGGTCATTATCTTATAGACATCTATACAATCAGACTTCTTTTTGCAACCAGAGGAGTTGCCCCCTGCTGGCTATTAGAAAAAATGCAAGTTTAAAGCACTTCCACATTGGCTTCACTTTTCAGACGAAGTTGCCCACTGCTTGTAGCACAGTCTTACAGTTCCATCCAAACACAGCAACTACAGGTGCACCATAGTACCCTAACAGTAAAGGCCACCACCCCCTACTGGCATGGAATATAAATGTCCAATAGTACAAGTACATTCATTAGCTATACCATTAATCCTGTAAAGGGTCCATCGTCTTGCGCAAGTTCTGTGATGATCTAGTAAATTAAAGGAACGGTGTGTAACATTTAGGGGGATCTATTAGCAGAAATAGAATATAATATGATGTTTTCTTTAGTGTATAATCATCTGAAAGTATGAATCGTTGTGTTTTTGTTATATCTTCATATGGCGAAGGTCCTTTTCATGGAGGTGGCAGTCATGTTTCTACAGCAGCTCAGAACAGACAAACCAAACACTGGCTCTAGATAGGGCCATTCGCATTTTCACATTTTGTCGGCCACAGTAGTTCTCCTACATGCTTGGCACATGGTAGAAGTTTCAGTTGGTTGCAATCTGCAACCTCACCACTAGATGCCGCCAGATCCTACACACGGCACCTTTAAGAAAGTGTAAGTAAGGCGCAAACTCAGCATGTATCTACAATACGGTGTCATTCGGGCATAAATATTTAGTAAGACTGTTTCTCCTTTCCTTTTAGAGTGTATGGAGAATTAAGCAGCGTACACAGTATGGTGTCAAAACATGCAAAATCTGACACGAAAGTGAAATGGTCTGTAAACAAAAAGTAAAACAAAACACATGTGGGACCTTTAAGATGCAGTACAAAGTGTTCAGCTCTCTAATGGAGTTCATCATCTCAACCTCTTTAATGTGCCACATTCCACTCGGCTGGAGCTCGGAAAGTACACCGAAGCCTGAGCTTTGGAAAGTGATATCATCGTGAATCACCCTCAGATAAGCATGGACAGACATTTTTAATGCAGCAACAAATAAACATATGATTCATGTGTAATGAAAAATAAATGGAGGCAGAGGATACAAATATCTTCCCTGCGTATTACAGGAAAGATACTCATAATTGAATCCATGAATGCACCTTTTTTGTGGTAATGCAGCTCCCTGCTTGTGGAGCAACACTAATCCCAGCGTCTAGAGCTTACAATCAGGATAAACAGATCCATGTGTTGTGTCTATTATGTTACCAATATGATGTCATGATTAAAACAAGGCCCTACAGAGCCCAGACAACACTTGAGGTGACCGCTTCCTTCGACCTCTCCGCTCGGCCTTAAGTCCACGCTTAAGTTTATCTTCCTGTCCTCTTCCTCCTGTTTGTCATTTAAGAGTGCTCTCCCAACCTTCAGATGTGATACGTTCTTTACTGGTTTGCCCTTTGGATGACTTTGCCAGGAACCCTCAGTGGCCTAACATTCTTCTGAATTTGTCCCAGGTGTGGACTGTGACCTGGGAGGTGAAATTCATGCACCATCACTCAGATTGATTGCCTCCTTCCTGTTCTGGCGCTTCTCTCAAGCCGTCGTCGGCTTGGAGCTGCACCAGAGGAAAAATGGTGGCATATTAGACCATCCCTCTCAGTAGCGCTGAGTGAGGAAAAGCAGACCCAACCACAGCCAGCTCCCTTCTTCAACCGCAAACTTTTTTTCTAGTGTTGTCATTGGCTGTGTTAGAGAGGCAACCTCATGGCATGCACGCCATTTCTGTGAAAGTCTACAGAAGGGAGTGGTGAGTGATGTCTTCCCACCCGTCTACTCTCGATCGTGCTTCTCTGAACTCCTCTCATGGCTTTGATTACAAGTTATTACCCTTCTCTATCTCGGGAGCCATTGATCATTTGTGGGACCTGTGAGATCACTTCCTATCCCGAGCCTTTCCTGCCTTGTAACTGTCAAGCAGCACTCCACTTCACCTTGCACTCATTGTAGTCCAGCCCATGGTGCAGCAAAGAGAAAAACAGCAGACTTTTTTTTATTCTTTCAGGAGAAAAGGACTGATTAAAAGTTAACAATCATTATTGTGAGAGTTGTATATTCTGTTTTAAGTGATGGTACATGAAACCTTTCCTCCAAGATCCTGTAAATGAACAAACTATCATCCTTATATTATCAGTAAATCTTACAAAGTAATGTAACATTTTTGTTTTCATGTCTCTTTCTCTGTATAACTACATTATTAATAAGTGGCTTGTGATATTCTAATTGTTGTGTGCAATATTGCACAAATACATTTTGAAGACTTCAATAAAGAAAGATGTAACTTTTTTTTTTTTTAATTAATGCAAGTAAACAATGGTATTTGCCAATTCAGTCAGTGTAGGATATCACTGACTAACTTTACAGGCCTAAGAATCAGCTCATTCAGCTGACCTGGAAGTTGTCATCAGAGGAAGCATCATGCTTTGCTTTGATTCTGACAGAATGTACATAAGTTCAGTAAATGTGTCATTGAAGAAACAGTAATTTGATTAACTACAAATTCCACCTAGAAAAGAAAAGAAATGAAAGAGAGACAGAGAGAGAGAGAGAGAGAGAGAGAGACAGAGAGAGAGAGAGAGAGAGAGAGAGAGAGATACCACATCAGTAGTCAACTTTGTATTTTCGTTTAAGGAAATTTCTCTGCTACAATACTGTCAACCAGGGAAATATGAATATAAAACGCAACCCATCTTGATCAAGATCAGAAAATTCTAAATGTTTAAATAAAAGCTTTAAATTCAGTGGCTGATTGAGTTCAACTTTCCTCCTCATCTTTTTATGGGACTTTGTGTAAGTTGTGTTTTCTGTAGACAGTGTGCTGATATTGATATGTAACATGAGGAAGACGATAAATGAATAAATAAATTATATATATTTATTTTTTTAAAAAATGTGCAAACACACCACTAGATCACATTGCTGAAAGGGAAACATTGTTTTCACTGCTGTTTTTATGTTTCACTAGAGCCTTGCAATATTAATATTGCCTTTAATATTAATAAAGCCTTTAATATTACCAGGGAACCTGTTGAATCTACATCAGATTCATCTTTTGCATAAGCCTAATATAACAAAGGATAGCCTATCAGTGGAAATTAACACTTCACAACACTTTGTAACTTAGGAAGAAAACCTGAACTTCATTTAAATTATGTTTTTTCCCGAAAAGTCTAGACCCTAGCCTCCTCTACAGTTATAATTAATGGATGAATTATTGAAAAACCTTTCACTCCAAGTTTGTTCAATGCCTATAGTCTTAGATTGGTCTACAAGGGAGATTACAAAAAGAAAATGAGTAAAAAGAAAAGAAAAAAACAAAGCTCTTATGCCTTGCCATCACTGAAAAGCCAAATTGTCCCACGTTTTATCTCGTCTTTCATTAAACAAGTGCTGCTTTCATTCAGATCCTTGAAGTCATGTTCATTCCTTAACTCAGGTTCTCTCCTGTTCACAAAAGCTAAAGTAGCCCTGCAGGCTGCACTGGAAGGAAAACTGGAGCAGGCAACTTGAGGATTTGGAGAGTTGCCTAGATGTGAAGTGACAGGAGAGAGCTCTCGGCTCTTCGCGGGACGCCAGCAAACTGGCGCCCAAGTCCGCCTTAATTAACAGATCCATGCACTTCATCAAAAACCTGGGCTGTATTCAAAAGATGGATAATAGAGGAGTGAATGAATCAGCCAGCCATCCAGAAGTTCAGACACATTTAGAGAAGGTTTTCAATGTTACTTGTGGGAATAGGCCTATGGCATGACGATCATCACCTGTATATTCTTCTTTTATTTCATTCTCCAATATCGTAGTATAATATGTAAAAAAAAAAGTACATAAAAATGCCATAGTATAGTATGTCACATTTCGAAAAAAAGAAAACCTTTTGCATTTGGGATTCAAACTGTTAAACTTTTTCCAGATGATGGCATCCTCCAAATTAAAACATCTCTAATGAATGTTGTCATATTCACAATTTTTACACCCTTGCGTCCATGTATTTTCAATTGACTGCATTCTTATACATAATTCATTTCTAATTATTATTATTATTATTATTATTATTAATGATACTGATTTGCATTTCACATATGGAAATTTCACACAAAATAAACGAGCAAAATGTATAAATCAAAAATATAGTCATAGTAATAATAATAATAATAACAAGAAGAAGTGTTATTCTCATTCTTATTCATAGGTATTATTATATATTAAGATATATATATATATAAAAAAAACAAAGTTGCTAAAAGTACTTTAATAATCATTCATTCATGCTGTACTACTACTTATTAATGTTGTTATGCATGCTGCTGTCTAACCCACTAAAATCCAGCCATGTCCCTGTAGTGTGAGCGATACAAACCACGCCCAGCCTGTGTGTAATTGGTAAGGACAGTGAAGATATTTGGCTCATTAGTGTGGCGTGCCGGAGAGGAGAGGACAGACGTATGACAGAGTAAAAACACCATCTTTTTTTATGACCCTCTCAGTCCACATTCCTCTGTGGTGCCACTGCAGTTTTTAAACCAGTTTTGCGCATGGTGCCAAAGTGGATCTAGACTGCAAAAAAAGGACAATCATTGCATCTCAGTATCTTGACTGGAGACTTCTGGACATTTGATCTCTTGGTCATGCTACAAAACTCACAAACTCTCCAAAAAGGTTGTTGCAATTTGCGCGCCTGCAGCAGCAGCAGCAGCAAGTGAGACTTTATCTAGTATCGACCTGTCAGATCGGATGCCCCGATGAGAGATCCAGTCGACACAGCAGCGGCTGCCATGGCTTACCACCCTTTCCAAGCTCATCGACCAGGTGCCTTGCCCTTGTCAGCCTTCTTTACCGCCGCTCAGCCATCGTTTTTCCCCGCCGCGCTCTCTTTCCCAGACGTCGCCGCCTCCCTGGTCGAGCCTCTGCCGGAGCGCGCTGCCTCCGACGCGGGGCTTTTACGCACGGCTCTGGGTCAACAGCGGCAGCAGCAGCCGGTTCACCCGCCGCGGTCCTTGAAGAGCCTGCAGACGGAGGAAGAACGGCTGGAAGACGACCCCAAAGTCACGCTGGAGTCAAAGACTTTATGGAATGAATTTCACAAAATGGGAACTGAGATGGTTATTACAAAATCAGGAAGGTAGGTTATCCTAAGAACATTTTTTTAAAAGGAAATTATCATCACATGTAATTCATGATGTCTAATTATCTTTTGAAATTGTATATATATTTTCTTTTTCTTCTGTACTTTTTTTTGTATGTATTTCATTGTTTTATTGGATTGTTTTCCACTTGTTTGGTTAGGTTTTTCTTCACAATTTGTGTACTTCTTGTTAACTTTTGTTGTATTTTTAAAATTATGTTAGCTTAGATCTTTCTTCCTTTCTTTTTCTCCCTTTGTTTTTCTCCTCCTGGGGTTGGGGGGGTCCTTTGTATAAATAAGCCTGTGGCTTCTTGACCTCTCCTGACACATTTCTTGTTTTTTTTTCATTGACTGGGTTTTGTGAAGTTTTATACATGTGCAAATAAATACATAAAAAACAACTAAATAGGTGAATGTGAATATTGAAAGTGCCATTATGGGACGTATAGTCATGGGGTTTAAATAATGCCATCGTTTTATTATAAGTTATAACTTGTTTTTATTATTATGGGATCGATTTTTAGGGATTTAAGCTGCTGTTTGTAATTTGTAAGAAGCCAATACATCAGTCCTTCTGGTCTGGGCCCTTCTATCACTTATAGTTCCAGGGATCCAGTCCAATCATTGCTCAATTAGCCTACTATAATAAAAAAAATAAAAACATTAAACTATTAAATCTTTCCATCATGCAAACTCTTTTTTATATATATTAACGAAAAAATACTCCAATCAGACAATTTGGAGCTCCTTGCATGCAAAAAGTTCCAAATTAAAGATTCTAATTAATTCTCTGCTGCTGCAGGAGGATGTTCCCAGCTTTCAAAGTGCGGGTAGACGGGCTGGTTGAAAGCGCCAAGTACATCCTGTTGATGGACATCGTCGCTGTTGACGACTGCCGCTACAAGTTTCACAACTCCCGCTGGGTGGTGGCGGGAAAAGCTGACCCGGAGATGCCAAAGCGCATGTACATCCACCCGGACAGCCCGTCCAAAGGAGAGCAGTGGATGAGCAAGCCCGTCGCTTTCCATAAACTCAAACTCACCAATAATATCTCGGATAAGCATGGATTTGTAAGTATAGCCTATAACAATTATTCCATCTTTAATTATTGCAGTATATAGGACTTAATTGATTTTTGAGTCATTCTAGTCAATTATGTAATTTACTCGCCACAACATTCATATTGGACTTTCTTTGTCTTCATTTTTTCCCCCAGACAATTTTGAATTCAATGCATAAATACCAACCCAGATTTCATATTGTGAGAGCCAACGACATAATGAAACTTCCCTACAGCACCTTCCGGACTTATGTTTTCCCTGAGACAGAGTTCATTGCTGTCACTGCGTATCAGAATGAAAAGGTAACCTCCATCCTCCCACTCTCCACACCCACATCTAATCTAGTCATATGCGTGCATTATACACCAGATGCCTCTGGCAATGATTTTGCAGTGATGTGGATTTTATTTGTATGTAAAATTAGAGAGAAACACGGCATCCTATTGGGATAGTTTGAAAAGGTCAATTTTACGGTCATAGGGCCAAAAAAAATCATTAGTGCCACATATGAGCTTTGTGGATGCTGTGCAAAGGAGCTGTACTTTTGCAACTTGCTGATTTTTTCTTTTCTCCATAAGATTACACAGCTAAAAATCGACAACAATCCCTTCGCCAAAGGATTCAGAGACACTGGAAATGGGAGGCGAGAAAAGAGGTATTTGTTTTAAACCTCATGATTCATCATAATATTAAAGGGCATATACCCATATGGGTATATATGTTGACCTAATCTGAATTTGTGATCCTGCAGGAGTAAGCAGTTAACTGTCTCTTCAATGCACGACAACCAAAGCAAAGCGGACTGTGCTGATTCTGATGACTCATGTGAACAACCCAGTACCAGTGAGCCATTTTATTCTCCTCGGGAGCTGGTGAGCAGCCCTCTGATGTCCACACCAACCTGTCAAGGTGGGTGAACTAGCAGTCTATTATGTCACTAAACAGACTGTATGGCAATGTTTCAATGAACCCACATATAGGACTAAGTGTTAAACATGCAGTCACTAAACATGCAGTCATTCTTCCTTATCAAAATCTGGCACCTACATTTCCCACAATGCAACTCAACCACCAATGGTTTGGTGGGGATTTGGGTGTGTCCCAATCAATGCTGACTCATGCAACATCCCTTGAGGCAATTAATCAGATTTCAAGCAGCTCCCTCTAGAGCCACAAAGGTCTTTTATGAAACTTTTTTTCACTTATGCACATATTCAATTACAATTCAATGTGGATCTTAAAGGGGACATACCATGAAAAACTCACTTTTTAAGTGCATGTGCACATACATTTGGGTGTCTGGAGTGCCTATCAACCCACAAAATGTGAAATAATACCCATCTGAGTATCTCCACCCACGGCTTGAGAACTACCTTTGCAAAGGTGCACCATATTTTTCTCACAAGCCAATCAGAGCAGACTGGGCTTTTTCAGGAGGGGGGCTTAAAGAGACAGGCGCTAAAATGGAGAGTGAATACAGGTATATTCAGACAGACAGTATGAGATAACCAATGTATGTGAAAATGAGTAAGTAAGTAAAATGTATTTATATAGTGCTTGTCACAGACATACATCACAAAGTGCTTGACAAGATCAGTATGCAAACTTACAAGAAAGATCTCGGTAACACTTAATTTTACAGATCCGCAAATTTCATAGTAATTAGGTGATAATTAGCAAGTAACCTATTTGAAAGTTCTTTGGAATTACTGCAAAATTACCTCAATATTTACCTCAAAATGCCATGTGGTTAAGAAATCAACAAATAAAACACAATACATAGAGAAATGCATTGTTAGACCTATAGAGAGCAAGCTGATTAGTAAGGGTGAAGTTCAGCCACATACAGTATTGAGGAGTCTCACCGTGTAATGCTCTGTAAGTGAGAGTGAGAATTTTAAAGTGGATCCTATACACTACAGGGATCCAATGAAGAGATCTGAGTATCTGGGTGATTTGTAATCCATGAGTAATCCATGACAGTGTGACAGTGAGCCAGCATGCATAATAGCAGGGACCCTGAAACTGAAGCAGCTAAAATGAAATCCAGCCATCATCCATTTTATTATTTACACCTGTGCTTTTCCCGCTGTGACACATCGAAATGTGTTCCGTGAAAAAGACCCTATTGCTGGCTTTCTGACGTGTTAACTAAGGTCACTGTAGATGATGCCTCCTGAGAAGATAAGATGGGCGTTACAAATATGTACTACAGTAACAAATCAAATCTTAACACTCGGGGTCTACATACTAGCTCTTTTCATTAGCTTTCAACCACATATCATGGTCTTCATCAGCTAGTAAGATTTTTGTTTTGTCCTGTTTCAACAATAAACTTTCACTAATGAGGTGGCCAGAAAACACAATAGGTGGAAAATTGTGTACTGTATGAGTCAATCTGGCAAAACAAAAAAATAGCTTTGCTTTAATGAATCCACTGTTCAAGCGCTTTGAGATTAGTCACACATGAACTCTGTCTCGCTCATGGCTCAAGATGTTTGCCCTAAGTCATCTCTGTCCCCACTGTGTTCTAATCATAGACTGTATATAAATATGGACAACATGACAGCTCTCCAAAAGTGAAGCCAAAACATCTTGATTGCCCCCTAGTGGCTGGCTGCAGTATAGGTCATAAATCCCGCCCCCTCCATGTTAGCGGGTGGGACATGGGCCAAACTAAAAAGTGAAAGTACACGTCAAATATTTTTTCCCCAAAGATGGTTTCTGTAATTTTAGGTAGTTCTTATCACGCTGATGTATGTTCAAATGTTAATTTATCTGAGAAGTTTGGTTTTAATTAGTTATTTGATGCTAAAAAAAAGGGGATGAGATGTCATGGTTGACAGCTGTGATTATCTCGCTGTAGCCGTGCTTGGCTCACGATCGGTTCGGGCAGGTGTGTTGGCGGGACCTCGATACCGCTACTCCACCGCCCGATCACTACTGTTCAGATTCTGGCTCCAAATGACATCAAAATCTCAAGATGGCAGCTCCAGTATCCGGGATATTTTGGCTTCACTTTTGTGCAGTGGGAGGAAGTAGAGACGTGTCGTCCATCTATATATACGGTCTACGGTTCTAATAAGGGAACAAGGCAGAACTATGCTTGTTTTACTTTAAACTGTACATACATTTAATGAATATAATGGTGTTTTTTTTTCCCCACAGATGACAACAATATTGGAAGTGATTCAGATATCGATCTACAGGATGAGGACATTGCTGAAGCCAGCTGTTCCAGGACTGAACATGTGTCTACTTTGAGTCAGAAGAGCGAGGGGATACCGTGGAACGAGCCTGCTCTCAGTAGGAGCGACGACAATCAGGACACAACAAAAGAGAGGACAGTGTTTAGGACATCAGATGATTTGTACTCTACAGAGATTGATTCTTCAAAAAAGCACATGAGCGAAATCAAAGACGGTGCCCCGCTTATGACGTCGCAAACGCAGAGCTCCTTGTCCCTCGGCTCTGGTCACCTTCAGACTTTGGATTTCTCGAGTGCGCACAGTCAACAGTTTCTCAAGCTCGGAGCACCTATGTTGTTTCGTCCGGGACAGTTATCGGTGAAGCCAGATGGTGTGGGACATCTGTTGTCTTCTTTGCCTGGAGTAGAAAACGGAGGCCTGTCTTCTCAGAGCATCACCTGTCCATCTCCCTTCATGTTTCACCTGTCGCAGCACATGCTAGCATCTCAGGTAAGGTTCAGCAGGAGCACGCTATTCCTAATATCACACATATTCTAATAATGACCAGATATCGGAGGCTGAGGATGTTGGTTCCTTAGGAGGTCCATTCATATGTATTTCCTCACAGAAACATCTGCCACTACTCCATCAAAGCACTTAAAGATTCCATTGAAGGTGTCATTCCAAAAAACATGCATATAGTGATGATATCTCTATAGTCCCTCTAGGAAAAAGTAAAAAAAAATATTTTTGTAATTTGGGTGAACTGACCCTTTAAATTGAACTGTATATGTTTTAGTCCTGGATGAAGTAATGTTATCAGCCTCCAGCCAATAAGATCATGCTCGTAATGAGCTCTAAATACTTCAAATTCAGTGTTTAAAAAATTATGAAATACAATTTTTGTATGTTTGAGATTATACAACTGAGATAATTATACTTTCAGGAATTATATTTAGGTTAATACAGTCCTTGATCGCCAAATTGACCAAGCAACCATTAAACAGGAAGTGCAGTGGGGTCTTAAAACAAGAAGAAGACATACTTTATTTACCCCCGAGGGGAAATTACATTTTTTCCAGTCCATTGTAATTTTTACACATTAGCCCGGAATAAACACACTTGCACAAACAGGACCTAGGCAGTTGCATTAATGGAGTGATGTCAGAGCGAGGGAGCTGTCCATGGACAGGCGCACCAAGCAGTTGGGGGGTCTTAGTGACCTTCCTTCCAATATTCCTCTAATGAAAGAACAGTTTTCTTTATAAAAAAGTGCTTGCAAAAGAAGTAAAGAAGAAAAATCATGTATTATCATTGAGTGGACAGACTGATCCAAAAACTGTTAATAAACTTCTTTATGGCCCAACAATGCAAAACTCTCTCTGCTGGACTGGATAGCAAGTGGAGAAAATGCATACAGCATCCTATACTGTAACTCTCCCTTCCTTGGTTTAAGAAAAGGAGAACCAATTGGGCAGTAAGGTACGGGGGTGGGAGGCTGTGTAATGGGAGGCTGATTTGAAGTTCAGGCGGCAAAAGTTGCATTCTTTTTAATATCCAGCAGGGGGCGACTCCTCTGTTTACAAAAAGAAGTCAGATTGTATAGAAGTCTATGAGAAAATGACCCTACTTCTCACTTGATTTTTTACCTCAGTAAACATTGTAAACGTGAGTTTATGGTCTCTATCACTAGTTTCAAGTCTTTTTCAATACAGCATGATGTTCATTTAGTAAATTATGGTCCCATTTAGAGTCAAATAGACAATAAAGCAGGGTAGCTTTAAGGCATGTCTATCTTGTGATTGACAGGTCGCTACCACAGCGTTGTCCAGTCTGGGTGTTTTCAGTTCATGAAAGTTATTTGTAACACTTTGGTCGCCTAAAAATGTCTTATTCAGCATTTGGTTGTACTTAGCTCCACCCTCTAGTGTCACTTCTGGTTGCAAAAAAACAAGATGGCGATGGCCAAGAACCAAGATGGCGACAGCCAAAATGCCAAACTCAAGGCTTCGAAAAGGCCATCCATAAACCAATGGGTGACGTCATGGCGACTACGTCCACTTCTTATATAAAGACTATGCATTTTCCACATCATTAGGCCTATGCTAATCCAGGCCAGTGGTTCCCAAACTACAAGGGGTCAAGAGAAGAATCTTAGGGGGTGCAAGATGATTACCAGGGTAGGAAATAATAGAAGAAAAAAAACAAAATCTGCTACACAAAATTCTGTTAATTTTTCTAAATTTTCTCCATAATACCACTCCTTAGCTGAGCTCACAACTCAGACATGCAACCTGTGATGAGGGGTCACAAACAGAAATGGCTTCACAATCAGTTTGAGCAACTGTGCTTGTTTCACAAAAAGTATATGAACATCAGAAAATCTATGGAGTTTAATAATTAACAATCTTCTTCTTTCGCACAGGGAATCTCGCTGTCACCCTTCGGAGGACTGTTCTCCTATCCATACGGCTACATGGCAGCGCCAGCACTCCCCACCTGTTCTGCAACCTCCACGCTGGCCAGAAACCACTGTTTCCGCAGCGCTCGGCCCTGGTTGCGATTCAGCCCTTATCAGATCCCCACCACCTCGGTCACCTCAGGCCAAAACCTGCTCACAACCAGATCGCCTGGCAGTACAAACTCACAGTCTGAGGTGTCAAAATCTGGGGGCAGCAGAGAGTCGAGCCCAGTGTCTGACAATCACAGTCACAAAACCAAGGCCAAGCAGAAGACTGCTTCACCGAAAAACATTAATGAACTACCAAACACGCATAATCCGGTCAGAGGACTTGATAAGCCACTTCCTCCACAATAGACTCTCCTGTATGTTGTTTTTCATCCTACACGTGGTGGATACCGAGTGACACAAACAAGTTTATGAAGTTGCACATAATAATCACCTTAAATACATATTTTGTCAGAAACTGCATGTGTTGCTGCTATTGTTGCTGTCATTATATCATCAATAAACCTGCCTAATAAACACTGATTTGGTCATTTACAGGTCAAAAGACACCCAAACATTTATGTTAACACTAGGCTTAATTATATTTATCAGTGTGAAGGAGGTTCTCACGACATGTTGATATATAGTCATTCGAAACAACCATTAAAGGTGCAGTGTGTAGGATCTGGCGACATCTAGCGGTGAAGTTGCAGATTGCAACCGACTGAAAGAAAATGGCCCTATCTGAAACTTCTTAAATATTAAACTTAAAAGTTTTAAGTATTTTATGTTCCTTTAAATGCAACCTAGATGTCTAAAAAAATCGCCCAGTTTTAACCTAGACATCTGGGTGTCTTTTTGATTTGCAAAAACACCAAATCAATGCTTACTGGAGGTTCTATAGTAATAAAAAAAACTATTAAAAATATGTTCGTTGGAATTCCTTTGGGGGGAAAAAGAGCTATGCAAAACTCAATGCCCAAAGTGAAATGCTTTATAGCAGAACAATAATGTGCTTTAAATATGAATAAAACACTCCTTTATTCTGTATGATGGTGTAAATATTTTGTTCTAGTTTTCACATACTGTATAAAACATGACAAATCAAAGCCTTCTGAGACTGAATACTGTAACTGATCACTGTTAAACCTGCCATTGAGATATGAGGAAACCACCTGTTCACAGTTTCACATGTACCAAAGCCGCACCATGAACTTGGAGGAAAAAACTCAGGATTTCTTTTTTTTTTTTTTTTTTAACCAGCACTTAAGAAAAATGTCTTCAGTAATCTGGCAGGTTGTCTGCCAAATTATTCAGGTGAATTGTTTTTCCACAATTTAAATAAAGATGTTCACATTTCATGCAGTTGTCTTGATATGTTTATCATATAGTATCGTTGATGTTACATTGCACATAAAATATCCAGATGTCTATTATGAGAAACAGGTCAGATATCACATTACCTCTGCTGACCTTAGGTGCCACCATTGGCACACAATAGCTTAACCAATGGCACACTAGCAATAAGTGTGCAAGGGAGTTTTTGTAAATGTTGAAATGCCCTCAAACGCATGCCAAATTGGCACAGCCATTGGCGGTTGTGTAGCTTGTTATTTACGGTGGTTTAATTGATTTCTTTCCCCCTCCTGCATTCAATGAAGACCCACTCTACACTGCCTCTAAATTTGGTTGGATTAATGCTATGCAGGTTGCCTACATGGATGAAATAAAATTACAGATCCGTTGGAGATTAAAATGTTGTTGTGGTATCATAATTAAGTGTAATGTTAACTTTAACGTTGATATGGCACACCGATTAACAAAAACAAATTATAAATGGCACTTCATATATAAAAGGTTGTCGGCCCCTAGACCATCAAAGATCAATGTCTACACAGCTAAACAGACGTGTCAAGAGTTGGACTGGATTCAAGAGCTGGATTCAATGAAACCAGCTCATCCGGCGTGGATCAGGATCTGTCTGGATGTTAGGCCTATAATCCTTTAAGTTAATTTGACTAAACTAAGTTTCGATTGTACTTCCAAATACTGTTTTGGCAAGATCAGCCCTCGTGCTTCTCTTTTCTGGCCGGTCCTCAATTTTCCATGTTTGTTAGGAGTATGGCACCGTGGCCCTGGCTGACCTTCTAACCACATTACTCACTCTTGTCATCTGACAGTTAAATGCATTGTAAGGCAAAGATTGATGGGAACCTAATGGTCTTAATTCTGCAGTAATGGTTTCGGAAAGCAATCTTAGGATAGTACATCTTGGCACTGCTGCTCCCTCTCTCCAAGAATCAATAATAGCAAGTGAATTAAAAATGTGTCACTAAAGTATTTAATTTTTT
>CAKAOI010026755.1:92550-110788 GCA_916701655.1 Sebastiscus albofasciatus
GGCTGCTTCATTTTATCGCTTGTTGAAGCTTTGCAGCAAGCTAAAAGTGGCTCTGTGCAACAGCTGCTGCTGCTGCTGCTGCCATGCCCTTGGCCATAGCAATGGTGGCTGAGCAATAAAGGTGAATGAGCGGTCCTGTACACCTCATTCCATATGCATGAGTGCAGCTCACTGCTTGCCGGGGCAATTCCCAAAACATCTCTGCTTGTGACAGCAAAGCTACACTTGAGTTGCTAATCCCCTCTGCTCGTACATCTGCTCAAGCTGCACCGAAAAATACTCTTTTTTTCTGAATACAGAAATTAAATATTGATTCATGTGGTCGATGTAGGATGTTTTGTTGAAATATTTCTTGGGTATTTAGAAGTATATGACCTTTCCACACACTTGGGCTTTCACACAAGTTTGCTAACACGCAAACAGTGTATAAGTGCATATTTTATGATATGTTCATGTATATAGGGCTCACAAAGATGAACACATTTTATCTGAACATTAAAGGTTCTCTTTATGGGATTCAGAGCATTAATATAGCAGCAAACCACTATTTGCTATGTAAAGATATAGTGGCGGACTTTGGCTGTTTTAGGGGTAGGGGTGAAAATTAATGAATAAATAGAAAGGTCACCAGCTGCATGCTGTGAGGCACCAGCACAGAATGTTTTCTAGCATGTGGGCCTATATGGCACTGCATCAGATTTTCTCCATTTAAGGGCACCTATCAGTGAACTGCATCTCATTTTCTCTACTGGAATGGCACCATAGAGGGCCTTTCATCATGTTTTATCTACATAAGGGTATCCAAGAGGGAACTTTTTCTTTGTTTCTTTCAAACACGGAGGCACTGTTAGCTGTGAACCACGGGCTTAGCCGTTGGCATGTTGAGAGCCGTGCGGAGGCAATAGAAATGCTCTGAATTCCCCTTTAAATGACCAGTGTGTAACAATTAGGGAGATCTACTGGCAGAAATAGAATATGATATTAATAAGTATGTTTTCTTTAGTGTATAATCACCTGATAATATTAATCGTTGTTTTTTTCGTTAGCTTAAAATGAGCCATTTATATCTTGAGTCCTCTCAATGGAGTCCGCCATGTTGCACCGCCATGTTTCAATAGTAGCCCAGAACGGACAAACCAAACTTTGTTAACTTTTCCTGTTCGATAACGTTATTCGCTCCTGTCACCACCACTCTCTCTCTCTCTCTTCATCACTCACTTCCCACGTACACACACACTCTCCGCACTGGCTCTGCTCCAAATGGATCTAGAGAGGGACATTTGCGTTTTTGCAACGGCTACCGTTGCTCTCCAAAATGCGTGGGACATGGGAGAGGCTTCAGTTGGTTGCAATCTCCTCACCTCACCACGAGATACCGCCAGATCATACACACTGGACCTTTAAGAGGAAATAAGGAACGGCTACAATAGGCCTCTAAAAGGAAATACTGCCTATATTTCAGCCTCACGTTATGAACTCTTTACTATAAGTAAACTAACAGTGGTTCACACATATAAGAGCTGGCAGGATAACATTGTTGATTAAGGACAAGGAGAAAAACGACTCCCTGGAAAGCTTCACAGAGAGAGCACTGCAACCCTGCTGAAGGCATTAGAGAGTAGTGGTACATTGTGACAAAGGGTCATGTCACTTCTGGATATACAGTATAAGCTATAGTCCATTCATGTAAACTGTATAGCTCAATATGTATGCAAAAGAGATGGTTCACACTATATTTACTCTTGGACAAAAGGAGTGTGAGTTCACCATGGTACATTATCACAATGGATACAGCAGGGTAAATCCACCATGGTCATCATTAAGATCGTCACACACAGCTGGTGTTAAAAGGCCGCTAGTTTTGCTGATGATGATGTCATCTATCTGCCTGACACCGCCCAGTGTGGAGGGAGAACTTTCAGAGGGAAAAGCCACAGGAAACATAAACCACAAACTGCAATGCTTGAATTAACAATGCAAAACAGTCAAATGCCCTAATAAACCCCAAATATAAGACTGTTAGCATTACTAACATCATCATTTGCAAGTAAACAAAAGAAAAAAAAAGTGTTTCACTTCACATTTTATTAATTGTGGAGACAAATATTGCATTGCTTAGCTACAGATATCCAATGGAATCAATTCACAGATATACCTCTTAAAAAGTTAATTCTGTAAGTCGTATTTCAAATGTCAGTATGATGAAGACAGCTATCATCTAAAATGTCTTTGTCCTAGTTTTTCAACCATGACAAAATAACCATGGCATGGCATTCCGTAACAAAACTTTTTCACTGTACGGTAGCTGCTGGTGTGAAAAATTCAGGTGGTCTCCCAGGAGGAAAATTGATCTGAAAGATCTCCCGCTGCGCTGGGCTCCCGTCAAAACCTCTATTGTGTGCATTTTCTCCTTGGCTGAGCGTATGGCGTTACACCGAAAGAACATCTCCCCTGGCTCAAAAACGTGGCGAGGAGGTCAACGGCAAAGTTTTGCAGACAGCAGAAAAGTACTCCCTGCAGTGCTGGATAGTTCTGGGCAGTTGTTGGGAGAGATGCACCAAAAGGAAAGGTCAACAACATCCTGCCTTAGCCACCTATATTCCTCTTTTTTATGTCTAGTTGATGGGCAAGCAATAGCATAGGTGTTGGGGTAGTTATCTCACATTGCATAGAAAACCTGAAAGACTATTAACTCACAGATAAGTTAATATTTCAACCACAAGGTGCTGCCCATCTATAAGTGATCTGGAATGTGTCAAGAGAAACGATACACGTTCTCAGGTCTGTAAAGCTCAGATGGGATTTATAAATTAATTATTATCCTTCGCACGACACGGTTGCATCACATATTCCTGGAAGAATACTCAGCATATTGGTGCTCTAAATCTCCTCTGAAAGTAAGTGCCGTGATAAAAAATGTCAACACAGATGGCTTAAAGGGACTAGATAGTCGTCTGTAGCATACAATATGAATAATGCTCTTAACAGGGATATCATCCAAAAGCCTGTGTTATCATGAATAAAGCACTAGAGTGGGTCTTGCGGGGACTTGGTTAGAGTGCGGATACAGAAAGGTGATGCTTGACGTATGAATCAGATAGCTAAACCATTAAAAAAAGGGGGAGCAAACAGACAGTTGTGTAAAAATATGCCATAAACACTAACTATACATAGGTTTGGAAATGGAAGGTCAATGGTGATCAGTGAGATAACTTCCTCTGACTGTTTGCAGTTGCATTGTGGATTTTCTCACCAAAGGCATTGGCTGTAAAAGTTAACGCGATAACGCTTTAGCGCAAATTTGTTTTAAGGCCACTAATTTCTGGTTGGTACCAACATGTCATTCTAGCTTGTCGTGAAAGAGGTTAAATAACGCTCCAAACTTACGTTAAAGTTTGGCGAGGAAAAACTGCCATGGCCATTTTCAAAGGGGTCCCTTGGCCTCTGACCTCAAGATATGTGAATGAAAATGGGTTCTATGGGTATCCACGAGTCTCCCCTTTACATACATGCCCACTTTATGATAATCACTTGCAGTTTTGGGAAAGTCATAGTCAAGTCAGCACACTGACACACTGACAGCTGTTGTTGCCTGTTGGGCTGCAGTTTGCCATGTTACTATTTGAGCATATTTTTTATGCTAAATGCAGTACCTGTGAGGGTTTCTGGACAATATTTGTCATTGTTTTGTGTTGTTAATTGACTTCCAATAATAAATATATAGATACATTTGCATAATGCAAGCATATTTACCCACTCCCATGTTGATAAGAATATTAAATGCTTGACAAATCTGCCTTTAAGGTACATTTTGAACAGATAAAAAATGTGCAATGAATTTGTGATTAATCATGGACAATCAAGCTATTTATAGCGATTAAATATTTTAATTGATTGACAGCCCTAATTCAAATAGATAAAGTCTCTGTACACCCAAAAACAAATTACAAATAAGATAGAACGACAGATTGAACGATAGATAGAACAATAGAACGATAGATAGATGGATAGCAAATATTCTTATGTCAAGTTTGTTTACATGTGCTGTTCTTTGTATGGAATAAATCAATATAACAGATAATAAATACAACAGATTTCATCTCTCCCTTTAGCCTATAGCCCATATATGGAGGTATGTCTTATACAGTATATCTCAGTTTTCTTGTTGTTAGCTTTGAGGGCCAAATGTAGAAAAAAGATAAGAGTAAAAATATATAGATCTTTAATTTGTTTCATGATAATAATGCAATGTTGAACTATATGATACATAAGGCTATAATTTTAACTTAAAAAAAAACACCTGCTTGTCGAGATGGTTTGATCTTTAATTTACTGTACTTAGAGATAGCAAACTAATGGCCTCTGAGGCCATCTAGTGGATCACAATTGCACTTACACCACTTTTTTTTTATATCACTATTCAAAGACAGTTTAGATAGTGGAGTTAATCTATAAAGATATGATTGGGAAAAGCTGGCATCAAGAGGTTGTTTCACGCAATTTAAATCACAGTTTATGACATTGGTTTCATTACAGCACTGAGCTCACATTTTATTTAGGCCTACTAATCGACTGGTCTGTTCTGATTTTGTGTCTTAAGAACCCCTGCAGCTGGAAATAAAGGCTATACCATGCAACAACAAAACAGTCAGGAAATAAAAAAAGAAGAAGTCTTCTTTTCGTTCCATAAGTATAAGAATGTATTTGGTGACTTATCTCAGCGTACTAATCTGATTTTTGGCTGAGCTTGTGCAGATGCAGATCCTTTCACATTTACTATGTTTGACACTTTGAAAGTAGAAATACCACAATGTAGAAATACTCTGTTACAAGTAAAAGTCCTGCATTCAAAATTTTACTTCAGTAAAAATACAAAAGTATATAGCATCAAAATATACTCAAATTACCAAAAGTAAAAGTAGCCTACTCATTATGCAGAATGGCCCATTTCAGAGTAATATTATTGGATCATAATTAGTGATGCGTTAATGTGTATATGTCACGTAAATGTTGCAACTGGTAGAACTCATTTCAAGATCTTCTTTATAGGCTACTGCTGGGTAGCTTATTGTGAATTCCCCCCAGGAATCAATTTGATCTTATCTTTTAAGCTGCAGTGTGTAGAATTGGAGCAAATATGATTAAAAAAAGTTAATGTGAAGAAAAAAATCATGTGCCTCTGTTTCCTCTGGTGCTCCTAACGGCAAGATTTCACAGACCGGAGAAAAACAACCAATCAGAGCCCAGCTGGAATCTTGCCGCCCAGTTCTCGTCTCTGAGCAACTGTCAATCACTCAGAAACTCCGATCAAACGGTCAAACTAGGCAGCGTTGATCAAATATGAATCAATATTCTGTTACTGTAATATAATATTTCTCGTCTCAATTTTTTTCAGAAACATCTTGTAGTTCACTGTTTAGCTGTAAAATGAGAAAGTTTGTGACCCGGCATCCATGTTGAGATCTGTTAAGGAAATACCAAGCACCACCCACCAGCCAGAGTACAGCCAATAGGCACGCTCTCTCTGAAATTACCTGTGATTGGCCAAAGTTTTCCGTCACATGGCTAGGTAGGTATTCTAAAGCCTGAAAACAGAGCCATGAGGAGGCGCAAAGTCTAGTTAAATCTCAGAGCACTTCAATTACAATATGCTGAAAGGTTATTATGGAATTTTTGCCCAATGATGCCAAAAATATTCTGCCTACTGCAGCTTTAAAAGGTACAAAATCACACCAAAGGTACATAATTGTACTTTAAACAAGCTCAAGGTACAGACAAATGATGCAGCAAGTCGGTGATCGCAAAATCTTGATTTAAATAGAGAGTTGGGTTTATTGAAATAAAATAGATCGCCATTCAATTCTTGGTCTGCGTGGCCTATAGGGATCATTTTATGAGTTTCATTGATAACTTAGCTGGGTGTGATTTCAGCTAGTGTTTACATCGCACTGTTTTTATGCAAATAATAATTGAATAGATTTAAAAAATAATATTGCAGAATCATATGGTTGTTCTATTCAAATGCCACGAGACACCCTTCTGTCATTAGCAGCCAGGATCGGTGTTCTGGGTTCATCCATCACACTGTATAAAATAGGTTCATCAAGGTTCATCCCACGTGGGATGAACCTTGATGAACCTATTTGCTATTTGCTTCCCGGACACGAAATGGCATCTGCTTACAAGGTAGACTCGAGGCGTTGTCCTACTCCTTTATTATTGTCATAAATGCCTGATCAGAAGTGGTCTTGTAATTCTAACAACGGTCTGTGAGATCAGTGTGGCTTCGCAAGTGGTTTCAAGCACATGCGACGACAAAGACCTGAAACTGTGAAACGTTTTCTGAGAACAAAACACACGTGAAGTGTCAGACATCAGCAGTGTTGTGCGGCAGACAGCACATGCACCACAAGCAAGAAGAGAGACAACCTCTTCCGGAACCGGCCCCTCCCATAACCCTCTTAACCCCGCCCATAAAGACGCTCTTCAATCTGATTGGTTCTGTGCAACCGACACCTTCTTAGATCTAGGCGAAATAGATCGAAAAGAATCTTGACTCTTGAATGAATCTTTTTTGCCGTACATGCAAAAGACGTAACTTTGTTTGATGTAAGATGTTGCCATGGAAGCCTTCACATTATTTTAGCTGTGACAAGAGCTGTGACAAGAGCACTATACTCATTTTTAACAGTCTCTTCTGCACTATATTCACTATATTTTTAATAGTCGTGTATCACAGCTGTTACCCTGCACTATATTTAGTTTCAACAGTTTTTTTCATCTCTTTGTGTTTTTATATCTGGTATGTTTTTTTGTACTTTGCACTACTAACGTTTTTACTGCCTCTTTACAAACATGTTTTGCACTATGGAACTGTGATGCTGGAAATTTCCCTCGGGATCAATAAAGTTACTATCTATCTATCTATCTATCTATCTATCTATCTATCTATCTATGTATAATATAATATGAATATTATTTTTATTTTACTTCCCACGTCAACCTTTTGCTGCAGACATCTTGGGGTGTGAAGCAGCATCCATCCACAGTGTGGCGTCTTTTCTATTTTACTCTATTTCTATAGCGGAAGTTGCGGTCAGAGGTCAACGTCCAAGAGTAACCTGCCTGCTGCGCATCATCACATCATCACATCACCCCACTCTCTGCTGTTAAACCGTCTCCTACCGCATCATGATGTGATTTGTTTCTTTCATCATCACTGGGAACACAGAGATGTCTGATAGACAGACACAACTAATTCATTGATCTTTTGGACTCAACTTTTTTTCAGGATTACGTTTCGGTGCATCTCCACCGGTGAGTCGACATGTTTATCTCACATTAGTGCTGTCTGTCTGTGGTTTAGTTCCGCTCACTCTGCAGTACAGCGCACCTGCAGACAGACAGTCACTGTATTAGCGCCACTAATTGTGGCATTATAACTGTATTAGCTGCTGCCGGTAAGCTATAGCTAACGCCTAGGTTATTAGCAGCTTATCTGAGGCTGCTGCTGAGTAATAGTTAGCTCGCTTTCACTTGACAACTACGTTATTAGTTGACTCAACGCTAACAGTAGCTAGCTAGAAAGCACTTTATCAGCTAAATAATATGGTTTTAGCCAGGAGTTTCACTCTGGTAAATGCAGCTCTCGGTATCATTGTGTGATGTTCTCCTGGCTCACGGTTGCAGCAGGTCTGGCCGCAGTGCTCGGCTTGTTTTTCTGGTCCCGCAAGCAGCTAACGCTAGGTAGGTAAGGTGTGCCATACCTGGGAGTCGGCCACCTGCCCGAGCAGCAGGTGGAGACAACTTTAGTTGTAGCAACGTAAAGGAATAGATGGACTTGCATTTATATAGCGCTTTTCTAGTCTTCCGACCACTGTACACTACATGTCAGCATTCACACACAGATGTCAGAGGCTGCTAAGGTGCCAATTGTTGCCCATCAGGATCTAATCGAAATACTCATTCACACACCAATGGCTATGCCTTCGGGAGCAATTTGGGGTTAAGTGTCTTTCTCAAGGCAAGGATCGAACCCCCGACCTTCCGAGTTGGTGGACAACCTGCTCTACCCTCTGAGCCACAGAAACTGTCAGGTTGGACAGCAGCACATCTCCTTGTTTCCATAGTGGTGTTAATTAACATTGTATAGCACGTCCCTAGTAACTTATTAAACGAGGAAGTGAAGGAGAAGACTACTGGAATACTAGAGGAGTTACTGTTGGTCTTTTCAGTTAAATGGGCCCTGAAATCAATGTATGCATTACATTGGCTACAATTGTTCTTTTGTTTCTTTCTATTGGCAGTAGGGTGATATGGAGAAAATCAAATATCACAATATTTTGTTTGACCAAATACCTCGATAACAGTATTGCGACGATATTTCACAAACTATTTAGACAATCTTATTTTTGATAAATAACCATCAGTAATGTGGATATAGTCACTAAGTGGGTAAAGGCAAATGATAGAGCAGTTAGAACAGTCTGGTAAGTTCAGAAAATTACATCACTTTACTTTAATATAGCCTTTAAGATTCAAGATGTTTATTGTCACGCCAGTTATACAGCTACAATCTAGTGAAATGCTTTTTGTTGGGAAGCTCCATTAAAATAATAAGTTATATTACAATTATAAAAGGAAATACTTTGTACAAGGGCATATTAAGAACATATACAGGCATATTAAGAACATATACATTAAGAACATATGCAGTATATACAGTATAAGATATATTTTTGTGTGAGAAGGTGTCGTATGAATTATCTATTTAAAACCAGGAACACTTATGGCATATTATGATAAATGAAATAAGGCAATATCTATTCTCATATCACAATATCGATTTAATATCAATATATTGCCCAGTTCTAATTAGCAGGCACACTTTATCTCACATGCGGGCAGGATTTCTACATGTTTTATAGACTGTTTAATATCTGCTTTTCACATGATAATCAGGGTTTTTTACATGGGGGTTGCAGTGATTTGATGCTGAAACAATGCTTCATATGCTTCTGGCTGTGTGGTTAACTGATGACAGTGTGAACAGCGTTGCATGCACGTGTCATTATTTAATCCCTTCTTGCATTCTGACCTACAACTGTTTGGGCATGTTCAATAACGGCACGTTTTTGCAGAGCCTGCACAAAATGTACCGACGCTCCCGGAGTGAGTCCAAGTTTTGCAATATCAGTTCAAGATACTTCAGTTTATGTAACCCAATTTTGCAATATGACAAACAGAATCAATCTTGTGACACACACAGTACCATGATATTTGGACTCCATATCTCCTTTATAACTGTTTGCTGCCACTGTTGTGTCTCTTGCCTGTTGCAGTATTTGCAGCCTGTTCGTGTCGTCCAGCCATGGCACAGCAGGACGGTGCTGCCAAGAAGAACCCAGCCATCGCGGCGTTGAACTCTCACTTCATCGTGGGTTCTGTGTCGGAGGAGAACTCTGAGGATGAGATCCAAGGGAAGCCTGAATTGCAGCTGGAGGAGAAGGAGACTCGCTCGTTGTCGCCGTCCTCCGACAGCTCGAGCAGCACGTTTGAAATGGGATTCGACCACATTGATGGGCCCATACACAATCTGAGGTCAGAATGCAAAACCTGGTCTGTTTTTTCTGTTATGATTAGTTCAGGTATTCTAAAGTGTGTCTTTTTTGGATGATTTACTTTTGTTCAGTCGTTTGTTAATTGTACCCATAGTGACGCATACATTTACATATTACGGAAGACATTAATCTAGCAGCCTTGAATCTGATTATTTCTGAGTGGCTTGCAAATACAACACAGGGAATTTGCATCTTCAAATGCTGTCTCTCTATGAGACTATTCCTGTAGTCCAAATGACATTCTGTTCAAACTATGTACTCCTGGGTAGACTTACAGAATCTACAGCACGTGTGAAAAAAATGTGGTTTCACTAGCTGTACACTGCTAAAGGCTTTCTTTGTGTTGTGTGTCTGGGTGGTAGGCCTGGAAAGTCGGCATAGACTTCAGAAATGTTGGTTTGGGAAAGTTGAAAAAAATGTTTACACACAGAAATTTCCAATCCGACGGCCGAAAAGGAGCTTTTCAGCACGGACAGAACTTCATTTAAAAGCTTGCAGCAGTCTTTTAGTCCGTCTGCCAGCTCCAGTTTTCTTTCACTGGGCTGCCTAGACCTTGCATTTCAGTGTCGCTTTCACAGACGACGGCTTGTTAATCACATTTTCCTCTAAAGCCTCACAGAAGATTTGAGATTCAAATGAGATACACAATATCTTCTTTCATAGACATGCTTTTTTTCCTTTTCCAATGGGTTAAAAACTGATTTTATACATGTTTATCTGTATATTTGGTTTGTAAATATTGTCTGGAAAGTTTAATTTTTGCTTGCAGCTCGCACATTTTAGAATCACATTGTCTACTGTATACAAGACATGGGGAGTCATTGCTTTGCTCAGTCTGGTTTTGTCTGATCAGTTTCTCACGGGGACAAACAGGGACGAGAGAAGTGGGGTTTTAGCTGAAAGAACTTGGGACAGCTGTTTTAAAACTGGAAATACTGGATGGAGGTGTCTGCCTCCTCCACCCCTCCTATAATTATCTCTCTCATAGGACAGAGCGAACTCCAGCAGCTCCACAGCTGGATTGAAATCAGGGCCTCCATTCAGTGCAGAAGGGGCTTATTTGCCTCTTGTCAGTAACCCCTACAGTTATGCAATAATAATGCAGTATCAGGCCACATAGTGCAGCCACACCCTCCAGCTGATATAGCTGTCATATATCCCTCCCTCTGTACTACCCACTCCCCCTATGGTTCCCCTTGGGGTGGAGCTTGATTTAAAGAGCTCTGCCAAAGCATAATGTAAACATATTTGAGGACTGTAAAGTGTCCTGCTATGCACACTATGTTCTGCTCTCTCTGTGGTTATACTGTAAGCTTCTTAAAGATATTGTTTGACCCTTTTATTTTTGCTTTTCTAACACTTTCCCAAATCATTCCTATCATTCATCACAAGTACATGTTCTGATTGATTAAGCTGTAACTCACCCACAAGCTATAAAATTTAAGATAAGAGACAGTAGTCACATCCTCTACTCCTTAGACCAGTCAGCTTCTTATCAATATGAGGTGATATCAATGACTTTTTTATCTTCTGGGCTATAAACATAAACCGTTTTTTAAAGCACAGCTGCTGCCGAAACACTCGCGCGACAGTTTGCCCCTGGGAGTTTACTATCTAAATTCTTGTCTTGTGTTTTGCACACTGGAAAAAAAAAAAGAGTTATGTGCTTGTTATTATAGCTACTTAACACCCTGTTCTTTCCAAAACTAGAGTTGTCACATGAATGGCTGTCTCATGCATTCCTTGTATTTCTTAAAACAGGCCGAGCATGTCAGGGCTGCACCTGGTGAAGCAGGGCAGAGACCGGCGGCGTATTGATCTCCAGAGGGACTTCACCGTGGCTTCTCCTGCCGAGTTCGTCACCCGCTTCGGCGGCAACAAGGTCATCGAGAAGGTGATGATTTTTTTGATTTAGCACGACTTCTTTAAATGATGAAAAACAAACCAGTGAAGAACTCTAAAACAGAACAAATTGTGTGTTTCCATCACACAGCTCCACGAAATGTAATTACTATCTGTGACAAGATAAGATCAGCCATTACTTAGTGAAGTATTTTAACTTATGTGTGCAAATCAACATTGATAACTAAACTATTCTGCTTCTCCAGGTGCTCATCGCCAACAATGGCATTGCAGCGGTCAAATGCATGCGCTCCATCCGCCGCTGGGCCTACGAGATGTTTCGTAATGAAAGGGCAATCCGCTTTGTTGTGATGGTGACCCCGGAGGACCTGAAGGCCAACGCAGGTGAGCTTTTAGTTTGATATATCATGGCAAAACACACACCCTCAGCTCTTTTGCAGTGCATCCAAACGCCTTAGCTAATTCATAAGACAGTGCACTGGCACCCAGTGAGGGATTTTGTAGATGTGACTGCAGCAAGATGGGGGAAAACAAAGAGGTTTTCTGTCTTTCTCAGAGTACATCAAAATGGCAGATCATTACGTGCCGGTGCCAGGAGGAACTAACAACAACAACTACGCCAATGTCGAGCTCATTCTGGATATTGCTAAACGCATACCTGTTCAGGTACGACCTCACACTTAATATATCTATAGTTTTCCCACAGCAATTAACACTTCTATCATTGATTGAATACTCGTTTGTCATTCTCTTGGTTCTTACAGGCAGTGTGGGCCGGATGGGGTCATGCCTCCGAGAACCCCAAACTCCCAGAGCTGCTTCACAAGAATGGCATTGCTTTCATGGGTAAGAGAAGCTTCTTACTTTGTCCATCCCTTTGACCCTTTCACATTATCAGTCCACTCAATTAAAATGCTTTTTTTTTTTTTCAGGTCCCCCTAGTCAGGCTATGTGGGCTCTAGGAGACAAGATCGCCTCGTCTATCGTGGCTCAGACAGCTGGTATTCCAACCCTTCCCTGGAGCGGCGAAGGTAGGGTGCCGTTTGTGTTTTGGTTAAGGCTGTTTAGGATCAAATTTAAACTTCATCTAGTAGCAGAGGTGTGGACTTGAGCCTTTTGACTTAAAAATACGTGATACCTTCCCCAAAGCCCAAAGATTAAAAAAGTATGTTATTTAAAAAGTATGTGCATGAAGACGATCAACTGCCCGGTACTGGAGGTAACTCAAGCGTCAGAGATGTTGGCTTTATTTACTTTTTGAGAAATCCTTAATGGAATTTTTTAGGAGGATGATTTACTCTTGGGGGTAAAAAGTGAACTGAACAAACTATCTTTTGTTGTTTTTTTGCTGAATCCCTGAAAAGTGTTTTTTTTTTTGGTTGAACTCTGGACTCTTTATTTTTGTGAATAATCTTGGGACTTACGTTTGATTATATTACACTTAACCGTCCTGTTGTCTTCGGGTCAAATTTGACCCGTTTTCAAAATGTCTTTCACCTAATTGCCCCAAAATTACATGGATGGTTCCCTTATATGGTTTTTGCAACAAAAAAAAAAAAATGACCTCTACTTTCGTTGCATTATGGGTATTTTTTCAAAATTATAGCACCTGTGGTGTGTGATGCAATGTGTCACACTGTCATTAAACTTTTTTTTATATTATAATATTTGTAATATTCTGAATTTTGACATAATAATCCTGTGATAATCCATCAAAAGGATTCCTCCAATTTTGAGTAAAGTCCAAATAATTCATAATTTCTGCATTTTTTTCCTAAAAAAATTAGGTTTAATTTCATATAAATTATGGTTTATTGACCATGAATTCCAAAAAAAGAAGTGTAAAACTTGTGGTAATGAGTTGGAATGAAGTTGGCCAAAAAGGTGTAATACAGAATTGGGTGATAATTTATAATGTATGCTTTAAAAACAGTCAAACCAGACAAAAGTTGCATAGTCGACGGGAAGACAACAGGAGGGTTAATTCCCCAGATCCACTTTGTTTGAACCAATCCGACAGCATCCAATCAATTTGCAGGAGAAGAACTAATGTTACGTTATTGAGCGCCAGTTGGCACCAGTTACTCTGTTGTTGCATTTGCTCAAGAGCGCATTATGACTTGTTTAGGACTCGAAACTCAAAGGTTAGGACTTGGGAATGAGTACAAAGACTTGAGACTTACTTGTGAAAAACAAATGAAAACAATGACTCGGTCCCATCTCTGTGTAGTAGGTGTTTGCTTGTATGCTGAATATGTTATCCACTCGTTTGTTTTCTCAGGCCTGACAGTAGAATGGTCGGAAAACCACCAAAAGAAGAAAATCATCAATGTTCCGACTGAAGTGTACGAGCTTGGCTGCATCCAGGATGTGGAGGATGGCATGAAGGTAATCATGTCATTCTAACTGAAGGTTCCTAATGCCAAATGAATGTTGCACGTGTGCTGCAGCATACTGTGCATGTGTGCTTGAAAGCTGTATATTTCCGTTGCTTTCCAGGCCTCAGAGAAGGTTGGCTACCCCGTCATGGTGAAGGCCTCGGAGGGAGGCGGAGGAAAAGGCATCCGTAAAGTCAACTGTGCTGATGATTTCCCCAATCTCTTCAGACAGGTACGTGGAAGCTCAGGCTAAAAATCCAGCTTTTAATTTGAAACATCATGCAGGACGTAACACATTATAGAATAACGTTTGAAGCCACTTTAGAGATCCAAATGGGAAAATGTGGCTGCACCAAAGTGCGGGAAAAGTACGGACATTTAGAACAGGATGTTTGGGCATTTTTTGGCTGCAGGGGATTTACTTTCTCTTTGGTTCTCCAGGTCCAGGCAGAAGTTCCAGGATCGCCTATTTTCGTCATGCAGCTCGCCAAGCATGCCCGCCACCTGGAGGTCCAGATCTTGGCTGATCAATATGGCAATGCCATATCCCTGTTTGGTAGAGACTGTTCTGTGCAGCGACGGCACCAGAAGATTATAGAGGAGGCTCCCGCTACTATCGCCACCTCTGATGTGTTTGAGGATATGGAAAGGGTACAACCCATCTAGCATTGTTTGTACTTGTATATAGCTGATAAATGGAGATCTAAGACCAACTAAGTAAATTCAGATTTATTAAACACATTTGAACCTGAGTTGTTTTCCCTCCTCAGTGTGCGGTGAAGCTGGCTAAGATGGTGGGCTACGTCAGTGCAGGTACAGTGGAGTACCTGTACAGCCAGGACGGCAGCTTCTACTTCCTGGAGCTCAACCCTCGTCTACAGGTGGAGCACCCCTGTACTGAGATGGTGGCTGATGTCAACTTGCCTGCTGCCCAACTGCAGGTCAGTCCCACCCAGACACACCCCCACCCTTCAGTGTTACAAAGAGCACACTTTACATCACATACAGTACAGTTTTGAGTCTGGGACCGTCCTGCAGCAGACAAAGTTAGCACGCCTCAACGCTTCGCACTAGACGGGGGCCCCCTGTCTCCATGGCAACGGACTTCCAAAGAAGGAGGCAGGAACCCGTGTGGTAGATTCAGTGGTTGTAGCAGCACTCGGGTCACGTGGTGTGTTCAGCAGTGTTTAGGATCGTGTGTAAATAGGTCAGCGGCAGTCAAGCTGAAGGGCAGTGTTGCTGGGAAAGCTTTGTAGCCGAGCTGATTGGATGTTACTGTGGGAGTGACACACTGACTCTGGCACAAAGGATGAGGGTCTTTCTTTCCAGGCTACAGGACTCACTATTTGTCAGAAAGATGGTGCTTATCGGTTGTCTAGAGACCATGATGTTGACAACCGTCAGAAAGAACACAGGGGACAACTTATGTGGTTCATTCAAAGATAATACAATCATAGTCTATATTATGTGTTGTTTACCTTTTTGGTTCAGGGCCTGTGAGCCAGTTCTATATATCTATGTATGTACGCATAAACATATTTTGTACTGATACCTAGCTGTGCATTGGCAAGAATCTGGCAAAACAATACGTATCACAATACAGGGGTAACGATTCAATATATTGCAATATACTGAGACTCTAAGCAAGGTGATACTTTGCAATTCTTTCAAATATAATTTTCGGAAAACTGTCATAGTATAAAGAACACACCGCCATATGTATAACATCTCAGTAAAAACAGAACTAACACTATGTGAATTAGCTACTGTGGGGACCAACATCATTACAGATGAATACAATTGGATTCATTGGATCCACAAGAGTCTCAGCTTTACAGTGATACCCAATTTATGTAATTCCAAGACTGTTTAGGGACTCCAGTATGCAGAAATATTCAAATACACCATTTTAGAATAGGTGAAAATAACACATTTGAACTGCACTCAATCAATACAGTATCACAAAACAGAATATTGTGATACGTGATATTTTCTTCCACCCCTACTAATACATCTATCTTCTGTCAGATTGCTATGGGTATTCCTCTTCAAAGGATCAAAGACATCAGGATGCTTTACGGGGTCCAGCCATGGGGAGACTCTCCCATTGACTTCGAGGGTCTGTCGACAGCCCCCTCCCCACGGGGCCACGTCATTGCAGCACGTATCACCAGTGAAAACCCTGATGAGGTAAGCCTCACTGCGTCTGTTACACCATAAATAAAGGCTATTGTTCTTATTTCTAGATGTAACCCTTCTTTTAATGTCAAATAAGCTGGTTCAGTTCATGAGAAGATGAAATGTGGTGCGATTGCAGGGTTTCAAGCCAAGCTCGGGAACAGTGCAAGAGCTGAATTTCCGCAGCAATAAGAACGTGTGGGGCTATTTCAGCGTCGCAGCGGCTGGAGGGCTGCACGAGTTTGCCGACTCCCAGTTTGGACACTGTTTCTCTTGGGGAGAGAATCGGGAAGAAGCCATCTCGTGAGTACACAGAAAATAAATAAAAAAACATTTGTCCAATCGGAGGTTTTTAATCGTTGACATATTTGGTTACTTTTTAATCTCTTTCTAGCAACATGGTGGTGGCTCTGAAGGAGCTGTCTATCAGAGGAGACTTCAGGACCACAGTGGAATACCTCATTAAGCTGCTGGAGACTGAAAGCTTTCAGCACAACAGCATCGACACAGGCTGGCTGGATAGGCTCATCTCAGAGAAGATGCAGGTATGTAGAGATATTCTAGAAAACTATAATGAGAAAAGATGTGTTTGATATACTGACCCATATTATAATGTCCGTGCTGAAACCACACTACGTCTAAGTGTTGAGACCATAGACTGTATATAAAGATGGCCGACATGACAGCTCCCCAAAAATGAAGCCAAAACATGTCGATCGCCCTGGTGGCTGGCTGCAGTATAGGTCATTAATCCCACCCCCTCCATGTTAGCGGATGGGACGTGGGCAGTGGCGGCCGGTCAATAGAGGGCGCTAGGGCGCCGCCCCGCCTGAGCCAGACAACCACACACAAAAAAAACATTACTACTACTAATAATAATAATAAATTATACAAATTGTCAATATTTGTGTTTAAAATATGGAATACACCCAGTAATATGTGTAAAAATATGATAGAAAATCATCTGTACAAAATATATGGTTTTCCTGCACGTCCCCTGTCTCTCCTCCTCCTCCTCTCTGTTTGTCTGAAGTTCAGCTCTGGGGAGACTAAGAAATCGCCCAGAGCAGGCGTGTCTACGTAGCAGTTTAGCCAATAGCTGATTCAAGCTCTGAACGATTAACATTACATTTAGCCAATCAGCGTCCTCAAATCTGATACGAGAGGGGCGATTACTTTATCGCCCCAAGCGAGCTATTGCTGACGTCAGGCTTTAGAACATCTAGCCTGTGACGGCAGACTTTGACCAATCACAGGTCAGTTCATTGAGAGAGAGCATTCCTATTGGCTGTGCTCCGGTCATGTGACCAGAACTTGGCGTTCCTTCACCAGATTTCACAATAGCGGCGGCGTCACAAACTTTCTCATTTTACAGCTAAACCGTGCACTACAAGACGATTCTGAACACATCTGCGGCGAGAAATAGGCATTAACGTAGCAGAAAATTGATTCATATTTGATCAGCGCTGCCTAGTTTGACCGTTTGGTCGGAGTTCAGAGTGATTGACAGCCGGCTCTCATAGACGGTTGCTAGGCAGCAAAAATCTTGCAGATGCCGTTAGGAGCACCGGAGGACACAGAGGCACATGATTTTTTTTCACGTTACCTGTTTCATGTAGCTACTACTGTCAGGATATAGCGACCGTTTTATAAAAATAACTTTTTTTAATCATATTTGCTCCAATCTCAACTACTTCAGCTTTGAAGTACCGAACATGAAAGTATACATTATGCAGAATAATTATATATATATAATATAATAAGTATATTATTGGATTATACTTATTGATGCATTAATGTGTTCATCACTTTAATGTTGCAGCTGGTAAAGGTGGAGCACATTTTAATGACTTTATGTACTGCTGGGTAGTTTAATCTATAATAATAATAATACATAATTTATTCATTGATTATATTTTGTGTTAATCTAAATCTGTAAAGTAACTAAAGTTATTAAATCTATGTAGTGGAGTAAAAAGTACAATATTTCCCTCTGAGATGTAGTGGAGTAGAAGTAGAAAGTATCAGAACATGGAAATACTCAAGTACCTCAAAATTGTACTTGAGTAAATGTACTTAGTTACTTTCCACCACTGAGTAGATATTATACTGTTGTGTTTTTCCAAGCATTCTTTACTGCTCCTGTTGGAATAAAATAATTGTTGATTATTTCACTGAAAAGTAGTAATGTATTTTTGA
>CAKAOI010026756.1:0-28690 GCA_916701655.1 Sebastiscus albofasciatus
AAATATCACAATATTTTTCAATATTTTTAACCAAATATCTCGATATTTATATTTTAAATTGTAGGATATTGGTGTTTTTACAAAATATTTACACCCTGAGGTAATTGTAATAATCATCAGTGATATGGATATAATGTTGGAGTGGGTAAAGGCAAATAATAGAACAGCTAGAAGAGTCTGGTAAGGTAAAAAAAATACATCACTTAAACTTAAAACCTGGAAAAGACAACACTTATGCCATATTATGATACTACGATATCCAAAATCTAAGTCGATATCATGATATTGATATAATATTGATATATTGCCTGGCCCTAGTACAGATTAAACAAGGATTAACAAGTTGTTAATCAGGAAACTTTAGAGCCAGACTAGCTGTTTCCCCCTGTTTCAAGTCTTTATGCTAGGCTTGTTGTAGCCTTACATTTCATGGACAGATATGAAAGTGGTATCAATCCTCCACCTCTTAGCAATAAAGTGAATAAGCGACCAGTATCAACCTAATATCATTACCACTGAGTGACGCAGTAGGAGTTCCTCTTGTCAGGGAGAGAGGGATGAAAGGCAGGAGGGAGTGTGTGTGTGTGTGTGTGTGTGTGTGTGTGTGCGCGCACATGCATGTGAGTGGGTACAAAGGGTGGGTTGGGGTGGGGTGGGGGGGGTGGTGGAGGGGTCAGCGAGATGTAAAAACTCAAAAGACAAAAAGGGTGTGTGTCATGTGCCATAACGGCGACCGCTCATCTGCTTTTGGACGGTGGAGAAGAGACAGCAGAGACAGAGACGGACAGACCGACAGAAGGAGAGAGCGAGAGAGAGAGAGAGAGAGAGAGAGAAGGAGGGATGATCAAAAGGATTGCAGCCATAATGATGAGGCCTCTGACTGGACGGACGCCGTCTCCATCCAGTTTGCTCTCATCAATGTCAATGCAGCCTCTGACAGACACGGTGCGGCAAGCAGGAGATGGATGCCTTACTTGCACTCATACACTCCTGTCTGCCCACACACACACACACACACACACACACACACACACACACACACACACACACATTTTGACATCACACCAACGCCTGTCTGCAAAGCACAACGCTAATGATGGCTAACGTACATTTTTGTTTGGTGTTGTGTGATTGAATACTAATCCGTCACTCCAATCAGGTAACTACTCCTGTAAATAAATCCTGAATTGTTTGCAGCTATAGTTTTCTTTTAATTAAATAACTTCTTCTGTCTCTGAACTCTGAAGCACCCATGAAAATGACAACAAACTTTTCTCTTTTTTTTCAGACAGGATGGTAGTAACCAGATCCTGTCTGTTGGGATGACACAACACAGTATCTTTCACCTGATCCTCAGCTCCATGTCAATAGGGACGTACTCTGGAAATCCCCGTCACCCTATACTGTCATGTATACCTACGGCTACAGCTACTGCCACATCCCTACTGTCACACACACACTCGGGAGTGAAAGTAAATGTTAAGGATTAAAAGTCCCTGCGTTGCTAATGACAAAACATTACTTAAATTGTTTGCTAAATTGCATGCGATACATAATATGGTAATTGGATCCACCGTCCTTTCTGTTAAAGGGAGAAAAGAGTACAGTGCAAAAGGTCAACAACAGGACGAAACTACCTTACGTCTGTGATACTACTGACACATTTTTCTAATCCCCTTAAGCAAGTATTTCAATACACAATTCTATCAATAGAATATATGTGTGCCAGTAAAACCAGACTTTTCTGGGCAATACTTCCTGACAAATCACTGTATAATGTATAATATAAGCAATGTCTTAATTATTCATGCATTTATGTAGTGTTACATTAAAGGAACATGGTATTCTGTAGTATGTGTGATCGTGGGGCCATGAAAATCATTCAAAACTTGTTGCAAAATCAAAAAACTTAATATTTGTGAATCAGTTTTGACCTTATTATGTACTAGGGAATATGGTAAACTACTAGTTTTAGGTGGGTGTGCTGTGTGCAGGATGGTGTTGAGTCATGGGTGGATTGATTTAAGGAATAAGGAAGCAGAGAGATATGACCTTCTGAATTACCAACATACTTCAGTACTTGATCCAGGGGTTGGGACTACTGGTACTGGTGAGAGGATACAGGCTAATGTTTGAGTTTGAAGCTTTATTCGACACAAAAACGCTACACAATACCCTGAAACAGGATTTTAAGTTACCATAGCAACCGACATGTTAGCCGCAATCACGAGGTAAACAGTAGAATTACACTGTTCACATTACAAAATGCTTTGCATGTATTTTGATTGGCAAATGCAGCACCTTGAAGGACATTGCAATGCATTGCATCAAAAGGTGATCCAGGTTCAACTGTTTTTTTTGCTGGGCGACACTGTGTGTTTTTATTTTGTTTATTTATTATATGGAGAAAAGGGACTTTTATGATTTTTTTTTTGGGTACAAAATCCAGCCTTACTGTGATTCCATTCTAACTTTGAAAATGAAATCCGATGCGGCTGGACACTAAATTGCTTTACAGGCACTATATACAAACATGGTGGCTTCTTTTAGAGAAAACCTACCAGACATTGGATGCACAGAACAACAAATATAAAAGCCTTCAAAAGCACTGAATCCCTATTGTGTTTTATTAACCAGAGCTGTGCCGAGGATCCCTCACAGTATCAACTCGACCTGCTTGGATTCAGCCTGTTTAACTTCAACAGCTTTTCAAGAGGAGATTTCCCGGCTCTGATAGACACCGTCAATAAAGCGTGCTCCCATAATGAAGTGCCGTTTAGCATTAGCCATTCATAGCTTCAAGTGGGAAGCATAACATCCCACGGGTCGCTTTCACTCTCAAACCACAATAATGGCACTTTCATTTAACCCCTTAATATATGTTAATCCAGGGATGTCAATGGGTTCTCTTAACACTCATGCACAGGCCGTCGGGGGCCGAGAGGCCGGCGAGGAACGAGCCGAACACACAGACAAAGGCTGGCTTTAAAGACGGCCCTGATATTTGATTTAATAAGAGAGCCTTCCTTAAAACAAAGGCACATTGTTGGCTCTTGGCTCTGTGAGCTATGTTTGGTGTGTGTGTGTGTGTGTGTGCGTGTGTGTGTGTGTATATATGTGATGGAGAGAGGGTTGCATGTATGACTGCATGTGTGTTTGTGTGAGTTTTTATCCACCCACTTGCTGGTCTGCCCGGGCCCTCTGTTTGTTTCACTTCTCCTGGCTGGGTTGCCAGTTTGGGAGACTGCGTGCCTCAAACGGCCAGCAGAAGGGTTTAAAGATAGGGTGGGGAGAGGGAAAGTGATGAATATGTAGGGCCCATTGAAATGAAAATCCCAGCAGCCCCTGGAGACCGGGGCTTAGAAGTCATTGCCGAAGGGATCTCCATCTGCTTTTACCTTTAGCTTCTTCACTATCTATCTATCTATCTATCTATCTATCTATCTATCTATCTATCTATCTATCTATCTATCTATCTATCTATCTATCTATCTATCTATCTATCTATCTATCCATCTATCTATCTATCCATCTATCTGTGAGGTGGCAGAGGTTGGTTTACATGTCTGCAGACACACACATGGTGCTGTGCAGGTATGTAAATATATGCATATACTGTTTGTGTGCATGTGTGTGTGTGTGTGTGTGTGTGTGTGTGTGTACGTTTACTGTAGTATATGTCTCATGGAGGCCTGAGTGGTGCCTGGCTTTGACAGAGGCAGCCCGCAAATCAGGAGTAAATCAGGACCCGGGGGCATGCCGGCTTCACTGAGGGGGAAGTGAGACATATTCACTGAGACCAAATCAGCCTTAATCTGGCCTCAGAGAACCCCGTATACCACTGACCCAACAACCAACAACCAACCCAGCCACAAACACAGGTTGTCTGTGTGCAGGAAGTTCTCCCACATCGTTCATAGCTATACCTACAAAAAAGTTAATGCACTGTAATTTGTGTAATATTCCCAAAACAAATTTCTATGTAATCAACGTAATGGTGAACCGGGAAGCATAAAGATCAACAAACACTGCATAGGGAGGAGGCCGGGGTGGATGTAAGGGTAAAAAAACACTAGACTTTCGCCCAGGAGGCTGGTGTTCGTGCCCCGTGTGAAAACAGAAGTCAGCATTGATTTATTTATCACGTCACGTTCGTACTTGAATTACGCCACTCCTGGTGTTACTTAACCCAAACCACGATCATTTCCTAAACCTAACAAAGTAGTTTTGTTGCCTAAACCTAACCGAGTCGATATTTTCTTAAACCTAACTAAGTAGTTATATTATCTAAATCTAACTAAGTAGTTTTGTTGCTTAAACCTAACCAAGTCGATCTTTTCCTAAACCTAACTAATCAATTTTGTTGTCTAAACCTACTCAAGTTGATCTTTTCCTAAACCTAACTAAATAATTTTGTTGCCTAAACCTAACCAAGTTGTTTCCTGTCAAGACGGAAGTTTATTTTGAAAAGTCTGGAGCGGATATTGACAAGTCCGTCACGTTTTGCTGGACATTCGTCGGAAAACGCACAAAACATGAGGAATAACTTTTCGTGAGATATCACATGAACCATTGTATGAGGACATGTTGCTATGTGAACTGTGTGTCCTTAGATGAACTTTCCATTTTACCGCATACTTGGATTCCAACAAAAGCCAGTTAACACAGATTATGGTCGTGTTACTGTAAAGAGGCAGGTGCTTCACTGAAATCAAACCTCTCATCGACCCCCCCCACTGATCAGTAAACCGCCTGCACAGTGGTTGTGTATTTAGACAACGCTGACAGACAATGACATGGACAAGACTAAAACTGGCTCACAGACTGTCTGCAATAAAAAATGCCGTCACCCAGACATGATGAAATGACGAGGAAACAGACGATATAAGAGGCTTTAGATTAACTGTATATTCAACATTTCCTAAACACCTGCAATAATACCTGCTTTCCCTGAAAAGTGCGGAGGTGTTTGGAAGAGCAGCATGGTTGCTTTGGACTGATATCTTTGTTTCTACCTCTCCTAAAACCGAGGCACAGTTGGGAAGAAGACAGACATGATACATACAGGATTGAGTTGTAAAGGATACATCTTGCTTTCAAAAGGATGGATGGGTATGGTGAGACATACAGTACTTTGCAGGCTCATTGTACAGCTTAGTACTTGTTTGACTGCCAACTGAACAGGTTCTGCAGTTCCATCCAACTGCTTTTGAGTTTCCTTGGCACCGAAGTATCAACGTATCGCATCAAAACAATAATAGCCCACATTGTTAGAAGTCCCTCACTTCTCTTTGATGGCAAAATGCAGTATTTGCTTTCTAAGATCTCATCACAGCCTCAGTTTTACATGAAATTAAATGAAAATGCTCATCTTTCGGAGGTTGCTTCTGGTTAGCAAAAGTTGTACACATGGGTGGGGTATTTATGTGTCAATGATAAAAAATAAATAGTTTTATTTCCTATTAAAAGCGAAAGATAAGATTAACATTTGGGTTGAATCTTCTCAGATGGAAACGGGATATCACTGTCAAAACACGCATTGGTGTAGCTAATGAGATTAGAGGTATTTGAATTAGATAACACAATAAATATTAGGGCTAGGACGATACACCTATCTCCCAATTCGATACTATCATGTAACTTGGGTGCAGATTCGATATGTATTGCAATTTTTAAGTATTGCGATACTACACGAATTGCGTTTCGATATTACGATTTATTGCGATTTTTATGAACTTTTTTAACACTAGACCACGGGAAAAAGTTAAATCATACACTAGGGACTTTTACTTTGGAAAATATCTAAATTGATACAATAAAAATGTTTGACTTTCAGCATGTATGTAGTCAGAGATGTCCTGAAGTCAGATATATCAGTCATTGTCAGGCATTATTTTTTTTTTTCCAGCAACCCAAAAATCAAAGAATAATATAATTTCCATCACAAATTAGTGGTATGTTCTTTTTAATTGATAAGGGGCATGTAATGTTTTATACTTCTCGTGAATAAAATCCAATCAATTTTATTTCTATATACTGTATGTATTTTGTATATACAGTTCCCTTTGTTAACACCTTATTTTGAAAACAGGACGTAGTCACACGTGTAAACTTCCGCTAACTTCGCCAAGTCCGTCACTAGCTCTCCCGTTAGCTCCGTTCTCTTTATACATCCATGGTCAGCTCCATCGGGGCCGTTTGAATGCATTTAACACAAATGTCAGTATACGGGTGCGCTACAGTCGTAGCATCGGCCGCATGTTACCGCAATATGATAACGGTTCCTGTCCATGACAGAGTTAGCGTGCAGCTTTAGCCATATATAGCTTTGCTTTTCCTGGCAATGTGTGAAACCCAAAGTGTTTCCATACTTTACTGTATGTGTAGTGTTTACCACTTTGGATTTAAAATGTGATTTTGCAGGTCGTATCCACGTGGAACCTCTACTGTTTTTACTTTTTCGTTGCGACTAACTGCTGTTTGTTTTGGTTGACGGATACGGAACGGATATGACGTCACAATAAAAGCAGTAACTTCCTTCTACCTCCGCAATGAGTCAAATGAATCTATTTCAAAATCTTAAAAGAAAATTGCAATACATAGGTGAATATTTTTTTTTCCCACTCCTAATAAATATCCAGCTGAGAAGTGAGTGAGTCTGTAAGAACCTTACTGTAAAAATAAAACATTAAAAAGATGCTGCTCCTAGTCAACATGATTGCTGTAGGACTTTGATAACCACAGATCATTTGACATGTAGGTATTTACCGCTCTGATGCTAAAGGGCGTATAGCATATCTCCTGACGTGGCAGTGCCAGTTTGTCGTTTCAGTCGGGCGTCAGTGGTTTTCAGCGAGCCAGGGGGCATGTGGCGAATCTGAAGGGCCTTGTGTTCGCCAGCTACCTCTCTGCCAGACACAGGCCATCCCAGGTCACCGCCACTCCACAACCAATCTGTGTCATCACCACCGCATTCTCCCACTTTCCTGACAACATGTTACACCCCCACACCCCGATCCGTCCTCCATCGCTTTCTACCCCCTCCTTCGCCTCCTTGCTTCTCTAAATCCCCACTCACTTTCTCCTTTCAACCGTTCTCTCTCCCTCTTTTATCCTCCTCCTCACCCTCCTTTATTTTTGTAACCCACTCTCTCCAATTTTATTCTCCTCTTAAAGCTCCTCTTCCTCTTTCTTTTTTTTCTCTCTCTACAGTATCTCATCCCTCTTCCTGTTCTCATTACTCTCCCCTTTTCCTCACGCTCTTGCTATGCTTCCTCTCTCTCCCTACTCTTATCCCTCCCATTCTCCAGCGCTCTCCTCACATCAGAAAGTGTTGGATTTTGACATCTGCCTGCAGGAGCAGTGACCCATGAAGTAATTAGAGGAGGAATCTCGCCTTCTCTTTCTCCCTCCCCTCGCTCCCCTCCATCTCCTCCGCTTTCTGTCTGCTCTGAGCCGAGGATCATATAAAAAAGCTGGTTATGTTTACTCCCTGATCCATCTAATTTCTGTAACGAGGGCCGAGCGGGCCTCATCTCCTTACCGCGCCACGCTTAAGCCAAGGCGTTGGGTTGGAGAGGCACCTCAGGCCCCCGCAGGGCACTGTGGAGCCTCAACCACACCGCTCAGCCGCGGAGACGAGACTGGGACCTAACCGGATTAACTCCCAACCAGCACAGGTAGAGGGACCCTGCATCAAACAAGCACACACACACACACACACATGCATACATGTGCACACAGAGCGAGATGCAACTTTACACCATTTAATGTATCATCAGAAAAAAGTGCTGGGATGAGACATCTATGTGATTATATGTGTGTGTATTTGTTTGTGTGGGTGTTGTGTGTGTGCTGCAGAGAAAATAAATAAAGTAAAAAAACTTCAGCTGCTGCAATATGAGATGAGAGAACACAATTATGAATTGCTCCGGAGCTTACGGCCACTCCGGTGATAACTCTCAAGTGCTGTGGTATCAAATTGCTAGAGCATAGAAATTCCCCCCACCCCCCTATACACACGCACATACACACACACACACACACACACATACACCCCCACCCACAATTGAAAATATTTGCCCCTGGATTGCAAATGTAATATGTAGGGTAAGGGTTGATGTATAATGCAACAAAGTGAAGTCTGAAGGCCATTCCAAAACATGACAGGCTTGGATGTCAAATGTTTTGCTGGGCATCATTAGAGTGTTTTTCCATGTCCTAATTCACAGATTATTCATTTAGAAAAGTCTTGAGGGATTTTTCTGGTTACTTTGTGTCAGCGCTGCTGGTAAACATGGTTCAGTACACCTCATAACTCAGTGTATTGTACAGTACAGTACACAGTGTTTATCGCCATTAAAAAAGGGAATAAGGAGGGGATCCATCCAGGCTGTTCTCATACACCGTTCATATTTATACCTATACGAACAGTAATGCACTCTAATTTGTATACGTATATCCCACAAAATCTATTTGTATTAAATCCTCGTAATTGTGAATCAGGAGGTTTAAAAGCGACAAACGCTGCGTAGGGAGGAGGTCGGGATGGATGGGCAGGTCCCAAAACACCGGACTTTCGACAAGAAACTAAACCAAAAGCAGGTTCCAGAAGTAAGAGAAACTCATTCAAAATCATGAACTACAACCCTTAAACATAACCTTGTTCAATAATATGTCTGTTGGTTTTCACCAACCCGTTCTCATTCCCAACTCTTCACATATGGACACTTGATCACGACCCCATGGCGTCACTTTTTAACTCACCAAGTACCCCTTGGTGTCACTTAGGTTTAGGCAACTTGGTTAGGTTTAGTAAAAAATCGTGGTTTGGGTTAAAAGAAGTATGTTTGTTATGTAACTTAAGTTATGTAGCTATATTCAATGTATCCTCATACAACGGTTCGTATGATATCTTACGAAAAGTTATTCCACATTTTTCGTGCATCCTCCTTATGCAGTGTTTGCTCGTTAAACATCCTGGTTCACGATAATGTGGATTAAATAAGACTTGATTTCATGGGATGTATACAAATTACAGTGCATTACTTTTCATAGAACGGTACATGAAAACGGCCTGTTATGTTACTTAAGTTAAAGCTTCAGTAGGCAACATTTTTTTGGCATCATTGGGCAAAAATTCCATAATAACCTTTCAGCATGTTGTAATTCAAGTGTTCTGAGAGAAAACTAGACTTCTGCACCTCCTCATGGCTCTGTTTTCAGGCTTTAAAAAATCTAATCTTTGACCAATCACAGGTCATTCAGAGAGAGAGCGTTCCTATTGGCTGTGCTCCGGTCACGTGAGCGGTGATTCGTATTCCCCAAGAGATCTCTTTTCAGGTTACCTGTCTCATGTACTACTGTCAGAATATAGCGACCGTTTTATAAAAATAACTTTTTTTATTCATATTTGCTCCAATCTCGTCTACTTCAGCTTTAAGGACTACGAAACAAACTTCTGTGACTTAAAATAAGTCAAAGTTGACTTTTGGTTTCACACTGGACACGAACAGCGGTCTCCTAGGTGAAAGTCAATGGAGTTAGTTGAAAGCCCAGTGCATCTCATACAGATGCTAAAGTGCGCCTTGTGCATCGGTATCAGATGCCGAAGGCTGTGACAAAACGTCGGTATTTGATGCCTCGGGAATGAGATCGGGCTGAAGGATAATCATTTTAAAAACTACAGTAATATTTCTGTTTTTGCCTGAGTTTAATAGATACCATTTCCCACAATCCCGAAACAATTGGGGCTGTGATCAGTTCGATCCCCTGGATCGGCAGGAAAATCTAGGTGGGGAAAGTGCAAACAGTGCAGATGTTTTTGGGCAGAGACAGATTACAGTTGTAAAGATTACATTAAAGGAGATCACGAGTGCAGAGAGACTTCACCTGGTAAAAGTAATTACATAATAATAGATGACAGGTGACAGCTACAGCTCTGACTCTAGTTACTACTACTGCTATTACTCAACATTACATAGAACAAAGCCATTTAGAGAGCATTGCCAGTCACAGTGTCTGACAGTGTCTCCACACATTTCCATCATGTGGGTACAAGGTGTTCTGTTTCTTCCTGCTGTGAAACAGTTTATGAAGCACTGGCATAGCTAGCACGGGTGTGTGTCTCAGTCCGTCCTTTTCCTGTGCCCGCCCCCCCGACAGCTTCAGGCCAAAGACACTGGCCAGAGCAAAGCCACTCTAACCCAATTGGACCATCAATTACTACTGATTAGCCTCAAAGTAGCATCTGTCTCAGGAAGCATTTAACCAATATATTCTCCATAGTGACATACGGCAGCAGAATTAACTGTCATATGTCAGTGTGGTTTAATAGGGTTATTACATTTTTGACATGTTCAAAAGCTCGCGGTTTGGCTAATGGAATGGCGGACAGAATCCACCTGGCTGCCGCACCTCTGCATGTCTGGTTTCCATTCATGCTAAGAAATATGGAGGGAAATTGAAATGATTTAGATTGATGCTCCTTAAGCAGCAAACTAACATGTGTTTAAATATTTGTTTTTTCCATGTGTTAAAGATGTTGTAATCAAATGACAGCTAAGTCTGTACATAGTAGCATTTTTCTGCAAAAACATGAGAGAAAAAAAAGCAAACAAGATTTGAACTCTTGTCATTGCCTTGATTTAGCAGTTATACCCACAGTGCCACCTGAAGAAAAAGTCTGGTCTTTATTAAATAACAAAAACTTGCAGTGCCAAATAGTTGGATTGTATTTACCTCGTAAAGCAGGGAGCTGGGAGGGTACCCAGGAGAATAGGTGTCAGTCAAGCCTATGGAGTTGGTAAAACAATCTGTCAATGTGATTTTGTGTGCATGTGTGTGCAGCTGTGTCTGCGTGCACGCGGTTTATGTGTGTATGCGTGCACGTGTTGGTAAAACAATCTGTCAGTGTTTTGACAGCCATGTCACACGCCGGGGATCAGTCTCGGGGGATCCTGCGATGAGAACTCCTGATTACCCCTTCTATGCATGATTCCTATATTTAACCCCGGCAACCGTGACTTACATGTGGCACGGATGACTTGCTTCGCGGGGGGAAATTGTTTTTTGCAGCAGGTGCGGAGGGTCGTACGGGGCATGCGAAAAAAAGTTTTCAAGGTGACACGAGGCACGGTGGTGTAGCAATGACATCCTTTGCCATCTGTCTATCATTAAGGTAAGTTGCTTGGAAACAGCGTCACTCTGGCACAGAACAGTGAGCACGTCACTTAGTTAAAAAAAAAAAAGGTTTTCAAAGTAAAGCTTTTGTGGGATACTGATGCTTGAATCAAGTGTTGTTTTTTTTTATTTAGTTTCACACAGAGAGGCTTTGGATTATAAATGTATTGCTACAAGAGCCTAGATCTATATTAATTAGGGCTGTCAGAGATAACGAGATAATAACGCATTAACGCAACTTGAGATTTTAAGGATGTAGCGGGCTCAGTTTTAAAGGTAGAGTGAAGATACGGACATCATATGAAACTAGAAAAACCTAAGGAATCCAATGGTACCACCCGTGTCGCGAAAGAGCCTAAATAACGCTACAAACGTACGCTAAATTTCGGCTAGGAAAAACTGGCATTTTCAAAGGGGTTCCTTGACCTCTGACCTCAAGATATGTGAATGAAAATGGGTTCTATGGGTACCCACGAGTCTCCCCTTTACAGACATGTCCACTTTATGATAATCACATGCAGTTTGGGGCAAGTCAGAGTCAAGTCAGCACACTGACACACTGACAGCTGTTGTTACCTGTTGGGCTGCAGTTTGCCATTATATGATTTGCGCATATTTTTTTATGTTAAATACAGTACCTTTGAGGGTTTCTGGACAATATGTGTCATTGTTTTGTGTTGTTGATTGATTTCCAATAATAAATATATACATCCATTTGCATAAAGCAGCATATTTGTCCACTCCCATGTTGATAAGAGTATTAAATACTTGACAAATCTCCATTTAAGGTACATTTTGAACAGATAAAAAAAAATATGCGATTAATTTGGAATTAATCTCGATTAATTATGGACAATCATGCGATTAGTTATGATTAAATATTTAATCGATTGACAGCCCTAATAATACGACTGTTTATTCCTGTTAATCATGCAGGCGTCTTTACAGAGATGATAAAAAAAAAAACTCAGCCAATGAGCAGTTTCACTGCAGCTATTGGAGGTCAAGTGCCTTGCTCAAGGGTATCTCTTTAGTAATTGTTGAGGGAGCGGAGCGCATTTCTTAACCTCCAAGTTGGGAACCGAAATGGGTCAAGGGCCGCTTTCTCGTGGGTGTCCTGACGACGAAGAGCGCTACTAAGTTTTCTTGAGACTTGGACCCACGATGAGGATAAATTTCTCAAATTTCAGTTACGGCCCGAGAGCGAGCCCGATGTGGAGTATTAATGGTTCAGTAGGGGATGCACAGGGTAATATAAAACACTATGTGCTGCAGACAAAAAAAAAACTGTGGTGGTTTTCTCTTGTGTGTGTTAATGGCAGTGGCAGGGTGACATAACATAACTCTTGATTTATAAGGCTATTTGAAATGCCATCGCTCGCGGGGCTGTACCCATAGAGCGGGCAGGGAGGATCGCTGACAGCTCACTGACTACATGATGGTGAGACAGAAACGCCTGGTGTGTCTGTCTGTCCTCCTTATCTCCCCGTCGACCATCTTTTGTTCTGTGTCATCTGTTTCGTGCAATCTTCTGCGCGTCTCTCATCTTGCTCTCTTATACTCCGTGCATCTTTCTTTTTATCCATTGTGGTTGGCAAAGGGTCGTAGCACCGTGGGACTTTTTACACTCCTCACCCATTAAGTTCAAAAGACACACTGCGACTGTGATGGGAACCTTTAGGTGGAAACTAATACTTTTGGTCACCAAAGAAGTTAAAGCTCTTCAGGAAGAAAAAAAAAATGTGGGCAGCCTAATGGTGATATCCTTTCACATCACCTGCTCGCCTGTCAGCTACAGGGCATTTTTGGGAATTTTGTAATGTATAAGCCTGACATTAGGTTGATTGAATGTGACATGTTCGTATAAGCAATTTGGGTATTGTGAGTTAAATGCACCAAGTAATGGCTGAAAGAAAGGTGGGGTTTGGGGTGTAGGTTGAGGTCAAGCACTGTAGGTGTGTGCAGGTGTGAGGGTAATGTATTTAGAGACATCCACCTGTTTAGCCCCCAGGACTAAGACGTAGTGGAGACAAGAGGGAGAGCAGTCCTTTAAGCATTTCAAATGCTCTATAATTATCAGTGTGTGTAAGTGTAAGTGTGTGTACTTGTTTGCTTGTAAACTAAGTTGCATGCAGACTTCCACAGAAAGCTAAAGCATGGACGGGGGAATTTTAAAGGGCGACACGTGAGACGTTGCACTGTGAGACGCCAAATCTCTCTAGCAGCGATAAGACAAAAGCCCAGGTGGGGTCACCTATTGTCATGCACATAAGTGGACATATACGATACCTGTATGTAAGCATGTTCACATTACCAGAGACATTTTGGAAAGCAACTGCTGTAACGTGATCACTGAAAAATAGTAGGGAACACAATACGAGGTGCAAGCAGGTTTGACTGGGTGGGAACTAAAGCAGCGCCGATGCTCGGTAGGGGAATTCCTGAATGAAAACAGATCCCCACACTGTCAAACAGGCTCGGGTGTTTGTGTGTTTAGGTATGTTTGAAGAATGTTGCCACTGTACATTGTCATTGTCGACAATGTACAGCGAGGGAATATTAGCAAAGGAAAACAGATAGGAGTATCATTGCATTAGGAATGTGGCTCCTGAAAGAAAAACCACAAGTGCACCTTGAGATGATATTATTTCACCGCAGCTATTTTATTTCTGACAAAACATCACTAAGTCAGCTTGGGAAGATGTCAGGTGGTCTGCATACGCCCTGCGGCCTCCCAGCTCGATTCTGTGGGAGCTCAAAAATAACCTTTTGAGGATATCTTCCAAGATTCTGCCAACTCAAGTATTAGCAAGTCAATCAGGTCTGTCTCAATAACAACAATAACCAATTCTTTCTCAATAACAACAATAACTAATAGTCATTATTCTGTCATAATTTTGCATAAATGGGTCACCCAATCGGAATGAGTCACCAATTGTGTCTATTTTGGTGTAAGCATGCCATATTGTTCAAATTCAAAAAAATAAAGTACGGGGGAAGCATCAATTACACCATTTTTTAATTTTTTTAAAAGTTTTATTTATTTACTTACTTATTCATTTGTATATTTATTTATTTTTTGGGGGGTAAGATGTTTGTTTATTTAATTATTTATTATTGTTTTAATATTATTAGCATTATTTAATTTTGTGTTTTCTTTTAAGTTATGTTATTTTGTATTAATCGTTTCCAGTGCATATTTTGAAAATCAATAAAATTCGATCAGAGCAGTTAGACCAACTAAATTATTCAAATGCTAAAAAATAAAAAGGGAAACATCAAATGCTTTTCTTTTTTGTCACCATCAGACCATTTTTTTTAATTTTATTATTTATATAGGGTGGGGAGGGGTATTTATTTATTTATTTAAATATTTATTTCATAATTGTATTTCAATTAATGTTTCTTCTAAATTATGTAAGTTTTTGTTAATAATTTCCAATACATATCTTGAAAGTCAATCCGATTTGATCACAATAAAAAAATTGTTATGTAAAATGGTCAACCAGCCAAACCAAAAATCAGTTCCTTCTTTCTGAAAATATTGTCATAATTGGCTTGGGGCTCTCTGTTATGCTTAAAAATGAGTATGTTCCACTGTGACACAACAAAAAAAACAAACACACAAAGCTGCACATTGTTTCCCTTATTTTTGATTACAATTACACAGAATTTGGTGGTTTTCGAGCAATCTTCCAATACAAGCACGAGTGGGGAAACAGCCCCATAGTGTTGGTTATATCGGTTAGAGATGTTTGTGATATACAAACATGGAGAAAATGTCCGGGCCAAGGACTTTGGTTAAAGTATCAACCTGTGGGAACAGAGAGTGTGTTGCCTGTAACTGTGACTCATGCAGTCTGCCATTTCTGTGGTTAGGCTAACTGCTCTGACCCCAGCATCAGTCACCATCAGCCCACAGACAGGCTCTCATTTTACCATCTGAGGAATTCACCACCCTATTCAACGCTATAGAGCTGCTGTAAGACTATACTGCAGTAATCCAAATCAACAGTAATCCTGAATTATCTACGTGGAAAAATTATGTGAAGTGTTGATGAAAAACATTCATCTGTTTTCATTTAAGGCTCATATGCATGTGCCATATTTTTTAGCACACATAACATTGTTGCTGGCCTCGCTGAGTATTTAATTATTGTTTAAACGGGAAGCCACAGCCAAAATCACAATGATGAAAACAAATCCCTGCACAGCCAAACATTGTTAGGGGTTTTAAAATTGGTGTCTCACCAAAAACTCTGTTATCGGATTAAGAAGAGAAGTGCAAACAAAACACATCCTGGATAAATATGGTAAATCCATGCCCGTTTGCTCGCAACATCCTGATGTTAGCCTGTGCCATGAGTCATTGCTGTCTGGGAGGTCATGTTTCAGCCAGATTAGCAGTCACCTCATGAATGACTGTTTTCCCAGTAATTAAGCCTGTATAGCTTTTGACTTTATGGACTTAATGAAAACTATGATCTCACCTGATTAACTTAAACCATTACTTTTATTTTTCTGTTTGTGCCAAATCCATAGGAACCCCAATAACGTCAACTCCGACTTCCCAGTTTGTGGCCCTCCCAAATCTTCTTGTATCCAAACATCTCTCCCCCCCCTTCGCTTTTTCTTTTAAACACACGGCCCTGTTATCACCCTTGCTTCCTCTCTTCCCTCCTTCCCTCTCCATCCTTTATTTTTTCAAAGCATGAGAACGGGGCCGGGGCGATTAAGGAATCCTAGCCCCGGCTAATCACCCCGGACTGGAGCACTTCCGCTGCGCTGATTACCGAGGAAACCATTAAGGAGAAGAAAGTGGCTGGATCTTTCATCCTGGTCGGCCGGGCTCAGGGGAGGTCAGAGAGGGGTGTGTTTGATAGGCCATTTACCCTTCCTGTTCTTATTATTCCAGCATTTCCTCTATCTGGACTCAACACGACTGCAGCAAGCGGACCCCGGGCCCGTCTTGCCCTCCCTCCCAGAAGGGGCTGTAATCATTGCCATACTGGTGTCCTGGACTCACTGGTACGCATGCATGACACCGCGTTGATTCACAAACACACGCAGAAATGCACACATGCACCCCTCATCACACATTCCAACTCACTTTCACACCCTCACACACACATTATACTGGTATACAGCACTACAGCTTTTCTTCTTCCCTCCCACTCCCACCCCATCAATACAAGGTCTAGTTGAGCAGCAGTGACCCTGGAAGAAACAGAGTACACACATATACAAGTAGCGCCCCTTCCTTTCTCGTTTTCCACCCCCTACCCAAAAAAACAAAACCGGCGTATTTGCGCGCACCAGGGCCTCATGGGTACTGTCACAGATGGTGCTAATGACGTGTGCCCCGGCAGAGGCAGCGCCCTCGTTCTCGCTAGACTGGTGACATATGCTCAGTCGCAGGGCCATCAGCGGAGCACGGCAGCCCCCAGTGTCCGAGAGACACCCCCGTAACCCCTCTACGACGGCGACACAATGACAGACCCTAAACAAACAGAGAGCCCCGGCTCTGCCTCTTTTCTCTCTCTTCATTGTATTTCAATCTGTTTCTTTCTCAGCCCCCCCCGCCCCCCCTCCTCCCACTGTCTGTTTCTGTCTCTCCCTGTTACTTCTCCCTCCCCTATGTTGTTCATCCCTCCTCTGCCTTTTTCCCCTAATGTCCCCACCGAGCCTGACTTGATGGATGACCCTTTGCTTTGGCGATTAGGGTCCCCGTGGGGGCCCCTTTCCCTCCACTGTAGGAATCCGGGTACGGCGGAGTGACAGAGCAAGTTCAGGCCGCCGCCTGCCTCTGAGTGTAAGCACACGCATAGCAGATATCAGGGGGATTTGTATAGAAGGGTGACAGGACGCATCAGCCGAGTGGAGTATCATGGTCGGTAATGGCCAAAGCACTCGCTCGTCCCTGTGTCCTGTGGTCTTCCCCTCCACCCGAGCTGCTTGTGCCCATACTGTCGCAGAGGGACTGAGATGAGACCAGATGTGTTGCGGTGTTCTGATTTTATTTCTCCTCCAGGCTTTTTAGTATCTACTAAAAAGCAACATAAAATACAAGTAAAAATGAAATTTGAAAATTAGAATGAAGAGATTATTATATTTGGTGCTAAATGACATAATCCTCCTATTATTTTCATGCATTTCAATACAATATATTGTTTCAGTATCCAAAGGTGACACCACGACAGAGACACTTCAACAAAAAAGATTTAAAAGGGGGAATTCCTTGAACATGAGGGCAACCAAAAGGCCGCCATTATCCCTGAAACCCAACCTCCTCAGTATTACTGTAACTCCACACTGATGCACCATGGGTATGAATAATCCTCTAGAGACGTTTTGTACTGTATAGTGATGCCACACCGGCCTTTTGTGCGCCAGCATTCCTTCAAAAAGTTGTAAAAATGCTTAAAAGGTAGCTGCGGACAAATTACCAAATTACACCGAACCCCCCGGGGGAACACACTGTGGAATCAGTGGAAAGTGTTGGAGGAAAAACACTGTGTCATGTTTCTGTAACCAAGAAGATGTAACCATAGACGCCTTTTGTTCGAGATAAAGCAGAAAGCCAGTTGTCTCACCGTTTGTTTAGAGGGGATATTCAGTTGATGAGCTCACGCCGAGATTCACTTTTCTATCTAAATGGATTAGCTATTGGATGGGTGCAGTAATTTGAACTCAGCAATAATAGATAAACATGGAAACTAGAATATGCAAAAATGTATTAGTATTGATAATTGTTCATTTGGTCTCAGTTGCCTGCATTATTTAATCAATAAATCAATCAAGCTATATTTGTATAGCACCTTCCATACAGGTTAGTGCTTCACAGATGACTGACAAGACGTAAATAAGACAGAACAAGTGTGGACTGTGAAAATAACAGAAAAGATAAAAACAATTTAGCAATTTAACTATTTGACAATTTGAGACCAATGCATGCGAGACAGTAAAATGATAAAAATGTAATAAAATCTAATTAAACTTTATAGTAACAGTAATTCTAGTAAAACAGTTTGAAGTAAAAACAAAGTTAACAAAATAATAAAAAAATTGAATAAAGCAATGCAATGTAAATACAATAAAATAAGTGATTAAAATAACAATGAAATTGAATAACATTTTTCAACTTAAATACTATAAGTAATAAATAAATAAATAAATAAATTGATAAAATATAATAAGTAAATAAAATAAGGTAAAAAAAAACCTATACACTTAATCAAATTAATATATAACTTAATATTCTTAATAAAAGAATAGTTAATAGACTTATAGACTTAATCAAACAAGTTACTGTTAGCTTTGCATTTAGTGCTTTGTCTCCAGTCTCAGAGCAGAGTTGCACTGACAAGAAACAAGATGTGACTTACTGTAAGAATAAAAGAGTTGATGAATTCATGGATATGAACTTTGAAAGTTGAAACGCACGCTGGAACACTTCTTTTGTAATCGGTAAAATCCCTTTGCAAACAGAGGCATTCAACTTTTTACTGTAGGACATGTGCTCGCCTGTATCCAGACTTAATAAATATACAATCTAAAGCACATGGACAACCAGGAACTGTGTACTTTCTGCTTCCAGAGGGTTGTTTTTCTCTGTAGCTTTGTTGTTTTGTCATTAGTTTTTGTGTTTACTTCGGAGAGAAAAGACAGGGTTTACTCACAGCACAACATATTTAGAGGGCTAAATCAAGGGACGGCGCATTCTTTAGAAATCAAGCTTCATAAGCACATTTAAATACATTTAAAGATGTATTAATCATAGATTGTTTTGTATTTATTGTGGAAAAACCTGAATTGTACAAACAATCCACATCAATCACGATATTACAAAGGCAAACAGTAATGAAGTGGTTAAAATGTGCCTTTTCAGTCGGTGCCATGTAGCCTAGTCCCTTATGTAACCTGCAGTATAGTCGCTACTTCTATTCAATGGTAACATGAGAGAAAACAACATTACCTAAGCAACTCAGGCCAGTGTTCAGAGGGTTACTCATTGTAAATAACTCATTGGGACTTCCTTTTCTCTTAAAGATACTAAACAGATCCTTATTATTGACTCCCATGTGACTAAGTATTCAGAATTTCTTTAACGCATTAACACAATGGATCTTTCAGTGGTTGTAGCGAGTTCAGTTTTAAAGTTAGAAGATACTGTCATCATGTGAAACTAGAAAAACTTAAGACAACATGTCATACTAGCTTGTCACGAAGGAGGTTAAATAACGCTCCAATCTTATGCTAAATTTAGGCGAGGAAAAACTGGCATGGCCATTTTCAAAGGGGTCCCTTGACCTCTGACCTCAAGATATGTGAATGTAAATGGGTTCTATGGGTACCCACGAGTCTCCCCTTTACAGACATGCCCACTTTATGATCATCACATGCAGTTTGGGGCAAGTCATAGTCAAGTCAGCACACTGACACACTGATAGCTGTTGTTGCCTGTTGGGCTGCAGTTTGCCATGTTATGATTTAAGCATATTTGTTATGCTAAATGCAGTACCTGTGAGGGTTTCTGGGCAATATTTGTCATTGTTCTGTGTTGTTAATTGATTTACAATAATAAATATATACATCCATTTGCATAAAGCAGCATATTTGCCCACTCCCATGTTGATAAGAGTATTAAAAATCTCCCTTTAAGGTACATTTTGAACAGATAAAACATTTGATTAATTTACAATTAATCGTGATTAACTATGGACAACCATGCGATGCGACAAGGGGTTAGTTTTTATAAGGTAACAAGCCAAAAGGTTGGAAAATCCCTGGTTTATTCTTTAACAATACACTTTATAAGCTTAAGCTCATAAGAAAATAGAAGAAACATAGAAATATTCAAGTAAAGTACCCAGTAATACAGTACTCAGTTATTTTCCACCACTGCCAAAGAAACATGCTCATTGCATCAGCTTTCTGTGATGGAAACCAAAAATCAAAAGCAGATACAGTATTTCATTACCTTGCGAAAATAAAATTCTGAGTTTGAATTCAACTATTATTAAAAAGAAAGATATGTCCACAGTAAGGGGAATGTCGGTAGACCAAGACAAGAAACTCTCCAGGCATCTAATCTACTGTCATGAAGACGTTTTTATTAATTTCTTTCCAAACAAAGAAGAATCAGATTCTGAGTGTTTACAAGCACAGAAAATTGAAATTCCTGATCTGCAAAAAATTAAGAAAAAAAAAGGAAGAAATCTTAAATCTGCTGGCAGTATGAAAAAAACTGTCCTGGTGGTCTTAACCGGTCATCATTTTCTTACTTAAAGATAATGGACACCATGTGAGGAACCCCTGGTCCCACAGACAAAGCAACGGGCCGCATGAAGAAGAGGAAAGAAGAGGTAGCATATTTATGTTTGCCAAAGAGCTCACATCCGGAGATAATCTGCTGTATCCTTAGATAATCTTTAGTAGCTTATACGCCCCGGCTGAGCTGTAATTAATGGCAGGGAAGCTATGCCATGGTGACCCAGGGATGTTTGTCCTATCACTGTATAGGCTGTTCATTAGCACGAGCTGGAGCCACTCACATCCTCTGCTTCTGATTTAAAGTTGGTACAGTGTAGTAAGAGACATACCAGCAGACAATGCTCACTGTGACCACTTGTTTTAAATTCAGGTGGGTTTAATAACTTCTGTCAACCTGGGATGATGTTTCCCATGTCAACATTAATTCAATTCTGAGTTGTATCTCGGTAAGCAGACTTGTAGTATATACAATATCTAACTAACGTGTCAATGGAAAGTCAATGAAAACACACAAGTACAGGCACAACTAGAAATATGCAGTAGTTTAGCACTGAAATGATGTTTTGGAAAATATGTGTAACCTGGTTTTGGTGTTGGATGGGTTCAATCACTACTCACAAAGACCTGCTATGTGTCACGATTTGATTTTCAGCAAAAGCTTTTCTTACTTTCTATTAAAACCCAAAGTTCTAATGCATCCTGTCCTAAACAAAGCTGGTCCTGGAGCTAAACCTTAAATGTTAACCTAAACATTTTGGCTTGAAATAAGACAAAAAAATAATGCTACTAATAATGCAACATTATTGAATAATTATAATAAGTTGGTGATGGAGATATGTAACTTTTCTTTCTCTCGGTCCTCTAGGAAGACAAATCTTTATTTTTATACTGTATATTTGCCTTTTTTTTAAATAATATGTTTATTTCTTTCTCCTTGAGACAAAAAAAACGTAATAACAATATCATAATAAAGAGATAATACGCAACAATACAAAAGGCAAATAAATAAGAAATTAAATCAAATATACTCCCATAAAAATAGTACCCAAACAAAGACAGAAACACTAGCTAAATCATGCAGTGCTTCAACCTACAAAGCAAGAGAGGTGTAATCTTGGCCTCACAACCCAAAACCAACAAAACCATATTATCAGAACCACTCCAATATCCCTCACCAATTCCAGAGCTGAAGATATTATTATTCATCACCACCACTGTAATCGTCACCATCAGTATCAGTAACAGTAACAATAAAAAGTACGCAGATTGCAACCAACCCTTTCCAAGACTGCAGTAACAGTTTTGCACTCTGCAGCTCACGTTACGACAGTTTCACAAGCGTGTTGGAGAACTACGGTGGCCTTCAGGTTTGGTCTGTTGGTTCTGAGCTGTAGAAACATGGCGGAGCAACATGGCGGACTCCGGGAAGAGGACCTGCTCCCTATGTATATATGGGCTCATTCTAAGCTAACGAAAACACAATTATTCTTCATTTCAGATAATTATACACTAATGAAAACATAGATATGAATATTATATTCCATTGCTGCTAATAGATCCCTCAAAATGCTACACACTATTGCTTTTATAATATGAATTGCCTCGTAAATCCACTCTTTGCAGGGTTGCGTATTGGTTGAGTACATTACACATATTATACACCTATACACATTTAGTTTTATTTTTTTTATTTTATTTTTTATTTATTTTTTGTTTTGTTTGTTCACCTGTTCTGTTATACATAATGACCATGACTTTATTGTACTGAGAAATTATCGTAAAGAATATGTTGCATGTTGCATGAGTGAACTGTCTGATGATTTACAGTATATAATCATTTTTCTTATAACAATCTGAAGCACATATATACAGTATGTACCCTGGTTTTTAATGCCACTTGTGCTGTAAATCTTCAACGACATGTGAGCCAAAGTAAACTCCAACTGCTAACTGGATGAGTATACGTTCATCTCCTGCACATTGTGAGATGTGTGGGAACTCTGCACTGCAGCCGCAGCAGCTCTCTGTCATGCCGGCTCCAGTGTCTGCTCTTGTCATTTTTCACCCCACCGCCGACACCGCGCCGTGGAAGAGGAGAGGATGTGTTTGTGTGAAAAGCACACCTGGCAGAGAAGGAGACCTATAACCCCACCCCTCCACCAACCGACCCCAAACCCCCACCCTCCTCTTTCTCCGCCCACCATCCCAACTTCTTCCCTTCCCTCCTTTCCCGAGCCCCCGAGGGGTGAGATGGATCCGTGTCTGGGGCTGGTGATGTCACTCTTGGCAACCCGAGGTTTGAGAGTTCAGAGGAGTGAACTGGAGGAGCTATCTCACTTTGTTTACAATGCATGCAGACTCTGGTGTATGCAAAGTTGAAGCAGTTTCTGTATATAGGTCAGGTATTATATACGGTTTGTGGTCAAGTGCTTTTATCATTTGCTTTGTCTTCAAATTCATGTAATCTCAATGATGTTGTTGTAGAAAAAGCTTGCAGTCCTCACCTTTTATGGGGTTTCTTGATGAGAGGAGCATAGTGGAAAAAAAAATACAGGCAAACAAACCTTAATGGAGACCAGGAAGGACATATGTTTCCAGAGGTGGGGATTAAACTTTTGAGGATCAAACCTGCCAGCCTAGCCAAAATGGCACTATAAAAGCCAGAATAGAAAAACAATGGCATATCAAGTCAAATCTAACAGCATGGGTCAATTTAGAGGGTCAAGTATTATCAGACTATAAGAAAAAAAGAACATTTTTTATATGTTTTCTTATAGATCTTGAAAATCAAGCAGCAATTTAATGAGTTCAAGATATCTCAAAAGTGTGCAACCCTCCCAGAGAGGACTCCTAAAGAGATACCTTATGTGGTTTACATGTATGTAAACACAGACATGAAGACAAACAGCCCCACAATGCCCAAAGATGCTTCATGTGGCTGGATTCATTTTTGAGGATTTAGGCCTTGTGTTCTGTACAGTGGAGCGAAGACACGCAAGAGGAGAAGACAGCCGAGCACATGTCACGGAAGTCAGTCTGGATGAAAAGACTTGTCTCTCTTTTCTCAGTCAAGTCGTCACACTGTGCGGTCATGCCGCAGAAGTTTACGGATTTTTAAAAAGTCTTGACATTGTCCCATCAATTTCAGGGTACCGATGTCATCGGCCCATCTGAGTCTCGGCGAATACTTTCAATATACGCAGTCAAAGTCGGAGCAGTCAAAACATATTCCGAGCACATCTTTGACGCCCTCACTTTTTTTTCCAGAGAACTGTCAGTAGCTCTGCGAGACTTCATGTGTGTGTGTGAGACAGACTGAGCGTGCACGTGCCTGCGTGTGCACGTGCAGTGATTAACACTCCCTTTCTTGATGTCAGATAAAAGCATGAAAAATGGTGTGGTGTCAAGAACAAAAAGGGCGTCTCCCTCGCCAGTTGTAGCGTCAGTTATCTGATCAATACCGTGCAATTACAGAGATTTATGTCGCCCAACATTCCAGGGCGAGTTCGTCTCACAGCCACCTGTGGAAATATGATCTGTTTTTAACTCATCTCACACCGGCAGAGGGGAGAGGAGGTGAGCTGCAGCAGCAGTCAATTTCACCTAAGTTTCCACTATAAATACATCTAACCACACTCATCCTTCAGGAAACAAGCCCCACTTTACGGTATGCCAACCAGTATGCATTCCCCAAACAACATACCATTATAGTTTGATTGATAGTGTGTAACCGTGCCTTCTGTTTGGGTCAGGTTTGATGGGTATCTCGAAACCCATTATTTCAAGTGTGACTTAAGTGTTCAGGTTTAAGAGGGTCTGGAAACTTTTCTGTCCTTATTGGTCATCTTCAAATCTTGACATAATTTTAAATGCTGACAGTAAACAGAGCCTAAGTGTATTTTGACACTAATATTCAGGTTATACGTTGTAAGAGGCCACACTCTGGTGTCCTAAGGCCATTGTATTTACCTGCAACAGAATGGATCCTGGGCTCCTAGGCCATATAGTTACATAAATATGAAAAAAAAGAGTTTTGTGATGACAAAACATTTTGGAACAATATTGGTCTATTGATTTATCCTATGTTAAAGGTCTACATTTTTATGTAGACAAATATTTAAAAAAAAAAAATACATCCACAGAGCCTTTAGAAAGGTGCCAAATAAAGCTATGGCTTTACCTGAAAAAAAATATTATGACTGTGAATTAATCATTTAAAAAATGTTGGCGGGTCCCAAATGAATGTTTTGTTTATTTCTGTGAGAGATATCTGACGTTTGGTTCCCATTTGTGAGATAATGGTAAAACGACGTTGGTAGCATGTGGTATCTCTGGACCGTCAGTTAGTAGTGTGGAAAACGGATAACTGGCTGAGATTGACGATAAGTACCTGGCAACAACTTGTTGTGAAGTAAATGCAATTGAATGGGGGAGGGAGAATGTGACATCTAGTGGCTGAATGTTATCAATGTTATCAAAAGCACCTTTAATGTTGGATAAGAATATATAATACTTATTAGTTATTACCTACTACTTATCTGACTCTGCTGGATTTATTCAATATATTGAGCCTATTTGGTTCTAAAAACAAACAAACAATGATCGAACCAGACATCTTGACATGATAAACGTTTAAAGTAGTAATCCAACAATTTAAAGGTATAGTGTGTAGCATCTGGCGGCATGTAGCAGTGAGGTTGCAGATTGCAACCAACTGAGACCTTATTGAACTTCTCTTGTGTGCCAATCGAGTAGGATAATTACGGTGGCCGATGCAAAAACGTGAAAACGCAAATGGCCCTCTATAGAGCCAGTGTTTCCTTTGTCCGTTTGGGCTACTGTAGAAACATGGCAGCCGGCTCCGTGAGGAGGACCCGCTATGTAGATATAAAAGGCTCATTCTAAGTTAACGAAAACACAACAATTCGTATTTCCAGGTGATTATACACCAGCAAAAACATACTTATTAATATTATATTCCATTTCTGCCAATAGAGAATATTGCACTTCCTTACAGCCAAGAGACAGACTTTTAAAAGGAATGGTTAAAATAGGTGCAGAAGAGGCCGAGATATCAGGTTAATCCCAAATAGGCTATGGGTCAAGCCCCAAAAAACTGAGTTCTATGCTTCCCATTATGCAACTCTCTTTTCTTGGACCCTCCCTGACTGGTAAACACACAAGTCTTTAAAGCAACTTGTCCAAAGTTTGTAGGCTTTCTGTAAAAAGAAAATGTGCTCATGCTGAGATAACCTTGATGACTTTATCAGTATTATTTTCTCTGGTTTTAGGAAGCTCTTTCCAGAGCCAAAGAAGGTATTATACAAATGTATGAAATACATCTTAAGCAGTAATATTGCATAGCTGGTTGTTGAATAGTCCTGGACTCATAATCACCAACACTATAGAAGATGGAGGAAAGAAATGTAAGACTTCAAGGATGGTTTCCACGACACAGTCTAAAGAGCTCATGATAGTCTGAGGATAAATGTTGTCTCTGGTCAGTCCTGACGTCCCCTGGGCTCCTGCTTTAAGGCTCATCCACTGAGGCGCTCCTTGCTCCGTACGGGGCAACAGTGATTCTGGTTCCACTACATGGGCTCTGCAGGAAACCACACGGTTGTAAAGCTCTGAATCAGAGATCTGGCTGTGAGGGCCTCTAACACTCACAGCTCCAATGGAGGATGGACTGATGTCCATCATTTTTTTTCTCCTTCCTTGTGTTCTCCCTCACTGACTTTGTCCGTTTTCTTCTTTTACCACAATCTTTCCTTCATCCTCCATAATGACTCATACAGAGGGAATGAGCAAGACCCTTCAGCCCCCACCAGCCCTCATCCACCCCATTTTACAAACAACCTTTATGGCATCTAGGAACCTCAAAATCGTACTGCATTCTGCCCCTGCAGAGGGCCGTAGCATCCTCGCACAGGCAGGGAGTCTAAAATGCATTGTTTTGCTCTGACATACGGTTAGTAATTCAGTCCAGATAGGTCCTGTCAAAGCAGGTTTGCTGCGTAATTACCTGAAGTGCTCAAGCTTGATCAGATTCATTTGCAAAAGGTCAAAGCATCAGACTTTGCTCCAGTTCCAAAGGGAATTATGGTCAGAGTAGCTTTACTTCCAGTAAACAAAGTGATCTGTCAAGCTTTTAGAAAATCCATCTCCATAACAATAAAACCTTCAGTCTCACGGAGAGTGTTTTTTTTTTAACCTGAATTGAACGGAAAACGCCACGAAACCTGGAGACTAAAGGCCTAAAAGCCATGCTCCAAATTTGGTCATTTTTCTTATTTGGATTTGAAAGGAGTGTCCTGTGTTTATTTGTGCTGTTTCAAAAGGTTTTCTGTCGTGCATGAAGATAAAACATCTGAGAGAAACACACTGACCTGAAGCTCGTCTCAGATCTCGTAAGTGGAAAATTTCAGCGTAATAAATTACCAATGCTGACACGCTAAAAGGCTTTGTGGATCTGTCATATTCAAACATTTCATCAGACAATGGCATCGGTACATGATGACACAGCTCAGGTCAAACCATTCCAGACCTGGTAACTGTATCTCTTATTTTCTCTCCCCACAGAGCTTCTTAACTGGATTTACTGCAATGTGATACAGGAGCAAGTATTGAGTGTGGAGATGGTGGTCGGTGTGTGTGCATGCGTGTGAGAGTGCGTGCGTGTGCGTGTGTGTGTCTGTGTGTGTGTTTGTACATGTGTTTGTGTTTTCTTGAGTGTATTTGTGCACGCGTGTCCGTGTGCTGGTGCATTTTTGTGCAAATATGGACCCACTGGTGTGTTTGGGTAAGAGATCAGATGTTTGCCTGGTCCATCTCTGGTGATGGCAGAGGAGCAGAGGACGCTGGGATATGCCCGGCCCGAGGGGATCCTCTTGTGTGCTGAATGGAATTGAGGAATGCCACCATAGACAAACACGCTGCGAGCTATGAAACAACCGCCGCACAACTGAAATCAACACTATGCGTCCCTGCTATCCAACACAAAAGGGAAGTCAATCCAAGAAACTAAAGGAGAGAGTGAGAGAGGGGGGAAAGAGAGGGAAAGAAAAGAAAAACAAACATTACAAGGGTGCCTCAGTATAGCCCAAAGGGGTTTCAATGTAATGTCACAGGCAATGCTTAATATGGAGCGCAGCATGTAATGAGTTGATGTAATAATAACACATGCATTTCTTTCTTTTTATTATTTAACCAGATCTATCCATAGTCTTACAAGACACATGTGTGGTCAAGCCCATATCACCACCATGCAACCTAGGAACGCGTGAAATGTTGTTTGAAAATATTTCTTCACACGCTAGTGAAGCTGGGAAAGGCCTAGCTACATTCAATTATATGTCTCTAAGATGTATTTTAGGTGCTAGAAGAGCCTGTCTAGGAGACATGCAAAGTTTGGAGGTACAAACCATAAGCGCCACATACAGTATTGAATTTTTCCTTGAGAAAATCAGTGAACTCCACACTCCCAATGTATTGTATGTGAAAGCAAACAGCCCGTTCGCAGGAAAAAGGTGTGTGTATGCCACGATAATGCGCAAGGCATTTATCATTCAATACGAATGCCTTTCCTGCTTTCGGTGTGTCATTTGTACACCATGTAGTTTGTACTGACTGTAGTATAAAGGCATCCGTGTAAATATGCAACGCTCAGAGCTAGCGAAGCAAAATAAAAAAGCAGGAAAGGCCGGGAGATCGGTGTTTGAGAATGGTGTTTTGTTTTGTAAATTACATTAGTGACGTTTATCACGTTTTTTAGTGCCGTGTTTTCCGTACTGATGTTACTTTGTTTCTGTAAGAATTTTACGTACTTATTTTAAGCCCAAACATGACTTTTTTTCCGAAACCTAACTAAGTGGTTTTGTTTCCTAAATCTAACTGCAGATGTTACCGTAGTTTTGTTAGGTGGCGTTTAAATGACACGCAAAAAGCAGTGTACAAATTAGACGTGAAAAGGCTAAAATAGTGTTGTCATGATACTGGAATTTCTAACTTTGATACAATACCATGAAAAATATTGATATTCAATACCATTTTTCAATACCAAGGGGAAAAATTGACAACATTGAGTGCATAAAATTTTAGATTTTTATTATTAAAACATAAATAGCAGTGTGTGTGTGTGTGTGTGTCAACTCGCTGTCAAAGAGAAGAGAGAGTCAAAAGTGCAGCTTGTACCCATGTATTGATACTGTGGAAAGAACAACTTATATATACTATA